>JARSSU010021841.1:0-83496 GCA_029619165.1 Eurosta solidaginis
ATGTGCTGCGTGCTGGTTAAAAATTTGGTCGGTGATAGGTCTGGTCTCAAATTATTCGTGGTTCATCTCCCAATTGTTATCTTCACCCATACCTGTTTCTAATTCTAACATAGCTAACGCTGTTGTCCACGCTGTTCACAGTGCGATGATATTTCAACATTTAATTTGCATTCCACATGATGTATTTTATTTGATTCATATTTTTCGCAGGCTAAATTATTTATAATGGGCGTAGTTTGATGCACCCATAATATAACAATAGCGTCGATTTTGCAAAAATTTTTTGTAATTGTAATTTTTCACGCAATTCATAATGCGAACGCGTCGGCTTTATAACAAATGTTGTTGTAAGCCGCAAAATGTATGAAAATGTTTTAACCGTAAGTAGTAAATTAGTACGTGGCACCCGACTAATCGTTCCAATTCCTCTCGTGCATTTTCCGGTTTGATGGCATCTGCTAGAGCTGGGTTTCGATCCATTTCTTAAAAAAAGATTGATTAAATCGATTATCTTTTTAGACACATTCGATTTTTGGCCTTCAAAGTTTGACCAAGTATTTATTAAAAAAAAACGTTCAGAAAATATGTTTGTTGTAATTTTTATATAAATTTGCCTCTTTTGCTCACGGTCGCCATATAAAGTGGCATACCGATGCCACTCGTTTTTGGCAATTAGCCCAACGCACGCCCACACAAACGCACAATAAAAACTATTTTAATTTTTAACTTTAGTTTCTTTTTATTTAGGTTCACTTTTAAGTTTTTTCGTACGATTAGTGTCTTTTGGTTTTTATTCTAACAATTTATTTTTGGTCCTCCTGATTTGTACCAATTACAAATTTAGTTTCACTTTTCGTTTCTTTCTATTTGCGCGTCGGCCGGTTTACTTCAAACTCCACTCAATACTGAAAAACTGCTGACGCTTCAAAAGCAGCTTTGCCGGTATGCAAAAGTACATAACGGGAAAATCGTATGATGCGATGGCGTAATAGATTCGAGTAACGGGAGATTCAAACAATGGGGTTGAATCTCCGCGTCATTCGACTCTAACATTTTAAGTGATGCCAAGTATTAATATGAGCATTGCATCTTTTTATTTATTAGAGGGGAGTTGCCAGATTTAAATGCAGTGACCCAATTTGACACTACACTGCATCGAGGACCCTTGGAGTTTCTCCAAAGTAACGGCGGCCCTTTTGACCAGTTTATGGATGTGCCGTTGGTGCTGCTGGTATCATGGCCAAGAAGGCGTGGCAATTACGCAAGGAATGGGGTTGGCAACAAATTCTGCATTTTCCAAAATCCATATTGATATCTGTAAGGAGACCATTAAAACAACAAATTAGCGATGTGATTGGGTAGGAGTGATTAGGGGGATAGAGAAAGAGAGACGGAGGTTGAGCAAGGGAACTATGAGCTGGGTAATAAGCACAATTTAGTGATGTTGCGAGTAATTGTGCCGTTTACATTATTATCGGATCCGAGATGGAGATTTGAAATTCGACCAAGACGCCACTCATTAGGTGCAAGGAGATCGTCCTTGACCACGACTAAGTCTCCTACTCTGATGCTGGGTTGTAGGGTTTTCCATTTTTGCCGTTTATGCAACTCTTTTAAATATTCGGTTTTCCAGCGATTGCTAAACTGGTGGTGGAGAACTTTCAGTTTTTGCTATTTATGAAGGAGGCTAAGGTTGCCGGCGTTGAGTTATGGGAGAGATAACAGGGGGGCACCACGCAAAAAGTGTCCTGGAGTTAGAGCGAGTAAATCATTGGGGTCTTCAGACACTGGTGATAGGGGTCTAGAATTGAAGACCGCTTCAATACGGACGAAAAGTGTCGTTAACTCTTCGAACGAGAATTTGTGGTTTCCCGCAACTTTATTGAAATGAATTTTGAAACTTTTAACTGCGGCTTCCAAAAGGCCTCCCATGTGAGGAGCATAAGGTGGAATAAATTGCCACGACAGGCCTTGGGTCACATATTTTTCGGCTATGTCGGAGGCAACTTCCCTTAAAAATAGAGAGAGTTCCCTTTGAAGTGCTCGTTGAGCGCCGAGGAACGTTTTTCCATTATCTGACATCATTTTACTAGGGAGGCCACGGCGGCCGACGAAACGAGCAAAGGCGGCTCTAAAAGGCCTCCGTGGTTAAGTCAGAGCAGACTTCGAGATGAATAGCTTTTGTTGAGAAACATACGAACACACAAACATAAGATTTTGTGTACGAAGCTCGGCGTAATGGGTAGGTTTTTACCAAGAAGGGGCCGCTAAAATCTACTCCTGTAGTGTGGAAGGGTACGGTATAAGTTACTCTTTCGGCTGGTAGAGGGGCCATTATCTGCGAATTCATCTGTTGCTTGTAGACAGTACATATTTTGCAATTAAAAATTAACGATTTTATTTTTAGTTTCACCTTTGGAATATAATATTCGTGTTGCACCATTCTGATCATAAGTTGTTTTTCTGCATGGAGGAGATTTAAGTAGATAAAATCGAGAAAGAGGCTGCAGAATTTTGAGGATTGTGGAATTATTATGGGAAAACGCTTGTTGTCAGGAAGGGACGCATTTCTTAGACGCCCGTTTACACGTAATAAACCCCTTTTGTCTAACATCGGATTCAGGCTTAGTATAGGACTTTTTTGCTTATGGGTTTCGATGCCTTTAAGGATGAAATCGTATCTCCATAATACATTTGTTGCGTTTGTAGGATGAGCTCATCCTAGGAAGAGAAGCGCTCCATCAAATCGATGCTTTCTGTGGTGTGAAGAGCAACAATTTGTTTTTCTTCTAGGGGGCTGTCGGTTGAGGAGTGGTGGTTGGCCAGAACTGAGAGGGTTTGGCTAACCATTCTGGTCCGTTCCACTAGAGTGGGTAGTCGACTAAGTCTTGAGGCCGATATCCTCGAGTTCCAGGATCCGCTGGGTTATCCTTGCTGACTACATATCTCCACATCGCGTTGTTGACATTTTGAATGATCTAGTAGGTGCAGTTAGCGACGTATGTTTTCCACATATGGGGTGGCTTTTCTAACCATGCTAGCACTATTGAAGAATCCGTCCATAGCATTAATTCGTGAGGTGGTAGTTTTAACTGAGATTGAACTTGGTTGATTAATTTTGAAAGAAGAACTGTTCGGCAAAGTTCTAATCGAGGGAGACTGACCGTTTGTAAGGGAGCGACTTTACTTTTCGCCACAAGCAGGTGACAAGCGTATACGTTTTGAGATTGCTGTGTTACTGTTGTTGTTGTTATAGCAATGTCTCGCCCACCTATTAGCTGCGACCGATCACAAATTGTCATCAATGTCCTCTAACGGGAGTCCAAGGAAACTTGCTGTTTCGACAGGGGTGGACCATAATGAGAGGGGTGTTAGAGGCGTTGGTTCCACATTACAAAGAGATGGTTGGTGTCATGTGGGGACAAATTGCAAGCGGGGCATAAATTTTGTATGTCGGGGTTGTTCCTGGATATGTAAGAGTTTAACCTGTATCCAGAACAAAGTTGAGCTAGAGTGGCTCGCGGATCCCTGGGGAGTATGCTTTCTTCTTCCGCAAGTTTTGGGTACTGTTCCCCGAGTACTGGATTCACCGAGCAATTCTCGGCATAAAGGGTCCGACGCCTGTTTGTGGAGTTAACCAGGACCTGCTTGTGTTTTTTTGCTTCATACGGCTGAGTTTTCAGGTGCCGTATTTCCTCAAAATGCTTACGGAGATGACTCCCTAAGTCCCTAGGCGGTGCTGGCTCATCAATCAGATGTCTCTTGGGAAGCGCAAGTTTCTGTGTATTCAACAGGAACTGTTTGGTTAGCATCTCATTTCTCTCCCTGATGGGGAGTATTCTCGCCTCATTATGTAGATAGTGTTCTGGGGACATAAGAAGACAGCCCGTGGCGGTTCTGAGCGCAGTAGTTTGGCAGGCCTGTAGCTTCTTCCAGTGGGTAGTTTTTAGGCCTGGCGACCACATAGGGGACCCGTAGCACGCAAACGGCTGGCCAATTGCTTTGTATGTGGTAATGAGCGTTTCTTTGTCTTTTCCCCAAGTACTGCACGAAGGGATCTGAGGATTTTATTACGGCTCTGGATTTTCGGAACAATTGCGGCTGCGTGCTCACCAAAATGTAGATCCTGATCAAACGTCACACCCAAGATTTTGGGGTGTAGGACAGTCGTAGCGTAGTGCCATCGACGTGGATGTTCAAAATGGTCGACATTTGGGGTACGTCCAAGGTGTAAATAGGGTCGCGGATGATTTAGTCGGTGATAATGCCAGGTTTCACGAGGCGAAAAAAACCGGAGAGATCAGGGAGGTAGCCGTTTATTCTGTTGCAAAGCTCATCGATCTTTGGGCCCGGGCCAGTGGCCATTATTATGCAGTCATCGGCGTAATAAACGATCGTAACTTCTTCTGGTGGCGAAGGTAGTTTTGATATGTAAAAATTAAACAAAAGTGGGGATAGAACACCACCCTGAGGCACCCCTTGTTAATTCTTCTTGGCTTTGATATTTCGTTTTGAATTGCATCGATGCCTGCCGACCACCCAGATAATTTGCGGTCCACCTTTTAAGACATGGGGGAAGGGTAGACCCTTCCATGTCTTGCAGTAACGTGCATGGTTGACCGTATCAAAAGCTTTTGATTGGTCCAGCGCTACGAGTACTGTTCTATGGTGGGGCTTCTGATTTAAACCACAATTTACTGGGTGCTAATGGCATTTAGCGCGGTGGTGTGCTGCTATGGAGTTTTCTAAAGCCATGCTGATAACAGGCTAGTGTTATTATGTATACGCAGGCGCAGAATGCTTCTTCAGAGGCATCTGAGAAACATTGTAATTGGGTGGGTATGTCGGGGGAGAGTCGAACCCAACGGGGAATCTTTATGTCGCTTATTGCCGTGAGATTTTCGTGGAAAGGCGTCCATTTTTGGAGGGCGCCGGGTTTGACTTCTTCATCCCAGTCAGTTTCTTCATCCATAGTTGCTGCAGTAGGATTTTTGCTGTGATCGTAATTGGCGATAGCCATCCGGCCGGGTCGAAAAGCTTCGCTACCGCCGACAGAATTTGGCTTTTCGTCCGTGAGTTATTCGACGAACTGGGGTCGTAGGAGTTCGTGAAGGAGTCTGTAATGGCGTTCCATCTTATTCCAAGCGTTTTTGTAGAGCTGGAGTCCTGTAATTTGAGGAAATCTTTGTCTAAGAGATCTGAGTGTGATATGCCTTCGAGTAGTTTGGGTGGTTTGCCTTTATTTTTCTGAGAGGGAACCTCCCGATTTGAGCGCTTCGATGACTTGGTTCATAGAGTCGAGTGTGTACTGTATTTTATATCCGCCGGTGAGGTTGTCATCTACATATGTTTTATGCAAAAGTACATTGTTGGCTAGCGAGTGTTCTTCTTTGGTATCTTCGGCTAATTGGCAGAGGGTTCTAATCGCGAGATAGGATGAGCAGTTGACACCAAAGGTGACTGTTTTTAATTTGCAATCTTCAAGCTGGAAGATCTACGAAAGAGGATTCGTTGATAATCTTGATCTTCTGGGTAGACGAGAATTTGGCGGTACATTTTTTCTATATCACCGCTGAACACGAACTTATAGAGGCGCCATTGTAATATGACTACCATTAAATCCGTTTGTACAGTTTGGCCAGTGCGTAGTCCTTCATTCAATGAATTTCCGGAGTGAGAGGGTATGGAAGCATAGAATACTACTCGTACTTTTGTTGTTTAACTGTCAGATTTTATGACAGCATGGTGAGGCAAATATAAGGAGAGGTATTTGCCACTGTCAATAACGTCGCGAGGTGAAGTGGGTTCCATTGGTCCAGAGTTAAGTATTCTTCTAATACTTCGGAATACTTTTCTTTTAACTCTGGTTTTTTCTATAGGTTTCTTTCTACGTTGATATAATGCTGCTGAGCAGCTGGTCTCGAATGACCGAGAGCTATTTTTTCTGGGAAATCTTGCTTGAAAGGGAGTTTTACCATATATCTACCATCTTCTTTTCTAATAGTAGTATTTTTGTAGAGTTCCTCGCAAAATATATCGTTTTCCAAGAGGAATGAGTTGGTTTAACTCCTTCTTGTTCCCAAAATTTTTTAAGGGGATCGTTTAAGGATTTATCTGGACTATCGATTACTTGGGTTGAGAATGCGGAGATTTTTGCATTGAGAGGGCCACTCAAAATTCATCCAAATATAGTTTTCTGGGCGATAAGACTCCCAGCAACGTTGGTCTCAAGGCCATTTAGTAGGATTTTCGGGATTATATCGCTACCAATAGCATGTCTATTCTTGCAAGGGGAGAAGAGCACTTGGGGTCTGCCAAGGTGAAGGAAGAGAACTCCTTTAGGTCTATATTTCCGCTTTGGTTTGAATTCTGGACTACGCCTCGGCCCATACCTAGTGTTTTGTAGCCAGTTTTTTGAGTAAGTAACCTGAGTTGGGTTTGTATACGTGAGGATACAAATGTTTTTTCCGAACCTTGGTCGATTAACACACGTAGTTTGAATATTTCTCCTCGATGGAGAATCGGGACTATAGCGGTTGGCAAAAAAAGGACAAAAAAGTTTATTCTTTGCTGCACGAGAAGTGCGACAGAGTTTTATCGTTTATTGTTGCCGCTGTCTTATTTGAAGCTTAGCCGCTTTAGCAGAGGTAGATGGGGTTTCGTGATCATTTGCCCCTTGAGGTTTTACCTTTGTTTGGTTGCTTCGGGAAGAGGGACGAGAATTATGGCTGTTAGCTGATTGATTGACGTGATAATGGAGAAGGGAATGGTGCCCCTTTTTGCAATAGACACATTGAAGTTACTATTGCAATGGGACTCTAGATGGGAGAAGGCTAAACAGTTTTGCAATAATTATTTTCCCTAACAAATTTATTTCGCTCTGAAATGCTAAGTTCCTTGATTTACACAAGTCATCATTGAATGATTAGAGTTGCATAATTTGCATGATGCTTGTTGGGTCGATTCGCTATGATACGAGTGAGATTTAATTTTGTATGAACTGGAATTCTTATTAGGGGTTGAGGACCTAGGAGTGAACTTGAGTTGGGGGTTTCGAGGTCTGTTCGGTCGGTAGGTACCAAGTCGTTCGACTACTTCATAACGAGTCTTCAGGAATTTATCTATTTCTGACCAGAGAAGTAGTTCCTTCCTGGAATCTAGAGACTGTTCCCATAATGCCAGCGTTTCGTTCGGGAGTTTGGAAGAACAAGGAAGACGAGAATCGGGTCCCAATTATTTGTGGGTACGTTATTGGAATTTAAGGTTGAGATACAATTATTAACAGTGGTTTGAATCTCTTGTATTCTTTCACCATTTTCAGAGAATACTGGTTTTAGGCTCAATAGGGTTTTAACTGATTATCCACGAGAATTCTTTCATTTTCGTAGCGAGCTTTGAGTGCAGCCCAGGCCAGTTCGAAATTCTGGTCGTTAAGAGGGCATATTTTTTAATAATTAGTGCCGCTTGTCCTCGGGTTTTCGCTCGGAGGTGATACAGTTTTTGGGCTTGGGAGAGGTGGGGATGGTTTATGTATACTGCCGTAAACATGTCTCTGAACGACGGCCACGTATCATATCCTCCATAAAATGTTTCGGTGGCACACGCTGGAACTTTTAGATAACTTCCCCTGGACGTTGATGCTGCAGCTGCTTGTGGGGCTTGTTCATCTGTGGGTTTGGGGTGGGGTTACTTGGAGTCTGGCTTGTAGCGTTCCGAGAATCTCGTTTATCCGCGTCTTCGTGTACATCGTTGTATCCGATAAGTTGTCGTATTTTTCCTCATTGGTTTCAAGATCCGATCATCAGTTGTATTCATAATAACTGCTTCATATGACTGCTCCACTTGATTTGTGAGTTTGTTGAGTTCCTCCATGTATGTGTATAGGCTCGCTGGTGTATGTTCATTTTCGTTCATGTTCCACCATTTCCGCAGAACTTGTCCAGTTTTGTTGCTTCAAACCAAAACTTTTTGTTTGTGAGGTTTGTCTTCCTCCTCCGCTAGAGATTTGGATCGGGTTCTTGCCCCTTGAGCTTGGAGAGTCGTTGCTTTCTCTTGTCTTGCGGCATTTCGGGGTTATTTTTCAACGGGTGTCTTAAAGTACACGGGGTTGTATGGAGGTAATTATAATAAGGTGTGTATAAGGAGTACACGACAAATTACTTTACTATGTATTAGAGGTGCACTAAGTGTATTAGAGGTACACTAACTTGGGTTGACAGTGTGTGACAGAAATATACGAGACTATATGTTAATTGACTTAAAGAGTATGTTTATCAGAAGTATAAGAGTCAGGATATGTGTATTAGAGGTACACTAGACTGCTAAATTACTATAAATAACTTAAAATGTTTTATTTCGAAAAGTGGGGTAGATTTTTTAAAAATGAATATTTTCCTAATGGGTATTTCGGTTTTTTGTTACTACTGGGTACTTTGCCTTAGCGCATCTAAGTGCAAAGTATGGGTATATGTGTGTGTAAGTGCGCTCAACTATTTTGGGGATGCTGTTATTTCCAATGATTTCCAATTTTCTTTTGGTTAACTCAGGTGTTTGCGTGAGAATATGTATTAGAATAATTTATCTATATATGACAATAAAATGGGACAAAATATGAGTGCAGTTTTTGGTGCTATGACAATGTCGGCTTTTTGTTAGCGGCTATGGTAAGTATTTATGGGTGTTCCAGGCAAAGGAAGTAAGCGAAAATTGCCGTATTAGACCTTTAATGGGTGGGTTTATAACGTTTGTGTATATGTTTATATTAAAATTGTCGTTAGTAGTAATGTATATTGGGTTAATAAAATTAGCGGCGGGAGCAATAAAGGAAGTATTTTGGATTATGCTTATATAATTTTTACTGCTCGAGTAAATGAAGAAAATTTTTTTAGCTGAATATAATGAGAGGAGAGAGGTCTATCCCTGTTTTTTGGGTGCCGTTTAAGCAAATTAAATATTTCTGGATATGTTGAAGAAAAGAAAGAAAAAGAAAAAAAAACTTTTTTTTCCAATACGCTTTGGGTGCCGCTAGTTATTAATATGGATATATGAGTAATAAGTTAGAGTCACTTTGTTACTGCTACTTATTGTTTTGTTGCTCCTTGTTTGATACCGTTTCCTGGGTCCCGCTAACTGTGTCGCAATTGGATTTGCTGGTAGATGCCGCTGATTTGGGTTTTTCTTTTAACTTATTCCTTTTCTGTGACTGTACCTTAAAAAATTTGTTTTTCCACAAAAATTATATGTATTATAACTGTTTATTAATTTTACCTTTTAGGATGTAGTTTTTTCTGTGGTAAAGTATGTATGTGTATTTTATTTTTCAAATTTTCTTCACAGGTTTATTTTCTCGGTAAGCATATATATATATATGTATTTTTCACTAAAATTATATGTATTATAACTGTTTATTAATTTTTCCTCTTAGGATGTAGTTTTTTTCTGTGGTAAGTATTATGTGTATTTTATTTTTCAAATTTTCTTCACAGGTTTATTTTCTCGTTAAGCATATATATGTATATGTATTTTTCCACTAAAATTTTTCCACTTCTCTTTACCATTTCCTATCTTTCAGCAATTTATTTTTTTTTGGCCTGTTTATCGGCCCTTTTTATCATATACAATTTTTCTTTTAAAACCTGAACTTTTTTTTCGCAAAATTATATGTACTACAACTGTTAATTAATTTTTCCTCTTTACACGCTCGCGTTCGCGTTCGCGCTTATCTTATTTTATTTAAATTACCCTTTTTGCACCGAAAGGACAATGAATTTAATTACACCTTTCAGGAAATGATAACACCGCACCTCTTCGTTTTAAATGTATAAGAATTCAATTTACGTTTATTCACTTTCTTTCGCCCTTTCTTAGGTATATATATATCATAAAAAGTTAGATTACAAATTTTCAAAAATATATGTATCTATAAAAAGTTAGATTACAAATTTTCACCATTTATTGCGATCGCACTACACCTTTATAAATTTTGAACTAGAAATAACTTTGACCATTAGAATAAATTTTAAATATTTTGGAAATTTAGACAGACGGATCGAGACGCTTGTGTGTAGTTGAGAATAATTTCGGAACTGAATAAGCCGCAGCTTGTTAAAGCCTTTGGTAGGCTTTATTGGATTGCGGATTTATTGGAATTTAATTATCCTAACGGTCAGTATTGTTAACATCTTTAAGAGAGCAAATATAAATATGTAGTTTTCTTTAGGTTTAATTTATAGGGGAATTAAGGACAATATGGCAAGTAAGTAAGTATAAAAGCAAAGGTAAGTATTTTTAGGGTGTGTAGGCGATTGCAATATATTTTTAATTTTTCGTTTTTAGGTTTTTTCTAATCAAACTCGATTAGATTGGAATCCATGTCTTCAACAGACTACAGCGTTTGAAATATCATAAGATATAATAACTTAAAATTCCCAATTTAAAAACAACAATAATCTATAAACAACATAATTAAATACATGTAAATATTCAAAATTGATATTTTATGAATATTTTTTCCTTCGATTACAATTGTTGTACCAAGATCCTTTTCAATTACTTTTCCATAAATATTTTATCAAATTTATTTCCTAGTCGCCTATTTCTCCTTACGAAAATTTTTTCCCAGGTTATATGATTTCATTGTTTTATCTTTATTGCATCTTTCTAAAGTCTCTTCCTGAACCTTAAATAATCTCTCCCGAATTTTACTTAATTCACTATTCGAACAATTTTGAGTTTATTATTGAATGAATGCTATTATTATATTTATTTGTTGCCAACAAAACAAGGTCCACTGTCTCATTTAACTGCTGTTGCTCTTTAATGCAACGAGATATTTCCATTAATGTTGAGTGAAACCTCTCCACCTGACTATTGGCTTCACCGTGTAGTGTGGGAATGAAAAATTGCTCTATTGAAAAATTATCCCTTAACAGAGTTTTTTATAACATTTGACTGAAAAGCCTTTTCATTGTCTGAAACAATTATTTTTCGTGTTTTTTAAGACTAATAAAATTTCAAGTAAAGCATCTTTTATATCCAAAGTAGATCGAGACACAATTGGTTTAACAACAGCAAATTTTGCAAAAGTATCTATCTTTTTATCTATTCAAGTTAAGAAAAATTGTTTATCTGTTATGAAAATATCAAGATGGGATTTCGCCAGTATAATTTGGTATTGGAGTCCTCCCAATTACTAGGTTAGAGGGGTTTCGCTGATATTTATGCTGATATTTTTTTTATTTTTTTTTAATAATTGATTTTACAGTTTTTTCAATATCAGGAAAACAATACTCACTAATAATTTTCTTAAAATTCTCAAGTAAACAACGATGGGCTCGATTATGTTCAGCAGTTATGACTTCAAGCTGATAATTTTAATTTATCGAATCTATTACAAACCAGTTCAGTATGCCTAAATTTTATACCTGGGAAATGAAGAAACTATACGATTTGAACTTCCGCAAAGTCTCTATATCGCAGTGATTAGCATTAGTGCTACTAGAATTAACGACTTCTTTTAAACACAATAACAAGTCTTCAACAGAATCAAAGATATTAATATGGCGTATAAATTTGTTAAAACAACTTTAGAAGTTTTAATAAAAGATGTTCCTTTTGTTTAAAGATTTTGATTTCTAACAGGGCACTTAACAGTTTCAATTATATCTGTTGAATATTCTTCACTACGCACTGTTTCCAAAGTAATGGTATGGTTATAGACAGTATCTTGAAAGAGCATCAGCTACTTTGTTCTCTTTTCCAGGCTTATAATGAAATGTTGGAGAAAGTTCTTCGGTAAATGCACGCCATCTTTTCATTTTAGTATATGGGTTTTTTTCCGAAATAGAGAATATAAGTGGATGATGGTCAGTAAATATCCTTACATTTTTGTACCATACAAATAATGTCTCAACGCTTTCAATGCCCACACAATAGCTAACACGTTCGTTATTGCATAGTTTTGCTCAGTGGAAGACAGCTGTTCGAAAAATCATTGTAAATGGTTTACTCTTTTGTGATAATCCGCTCCTAATGCATTTGATGAAGCATCAGTTGTTAGCTCAATGGACAATTAAAATCTGGATACTGTAAAAGTACATCTCTGAAGCAGGTATGTTTTTATTTTTGTAAAGCCAACTCTGCTTCGCGATCAAAATTAATTTTCACATGTTTCGATTTATTTGCGTCAATATGGCCATTCTCACCAGGCAAAAATTTCGTTAATGGTTTCACTATTGAAGCATAGTTTTAACAAACCTGCGATAATAGCCAGCTAGCCCAAGAAAAGATCGCAACCCCCGCAATGTCTCCGGCAATTTATAGTTAACTATATCACGAACTTAATCAGGACATGTTCGAATACCATTTTGTGAAACCATGAATCCTATGTCTTAAAAAATTTCCCACTTACCTGGCGATACCCACATTCCTGATTGCTCCGACATTTTTAAAATTTTATCTACATCGCTTATGTGTGTATCTTCGTCGCGTGAAAAAATGATAATGTCATCGATGTAAACGTGACATGTCTTACCTATTTCGTCACGTGAACATCATCAATTGCACGCTAAAAATGCTTGGGGCGTTTTTCAATCCAAACGGCAAACGACAAAACTCATATTTTCCATTATTAATGCTAAAAGCAGTTTTGCCTGTCTTTTCGTATAAATTTATCTGGTTGAAACCAGACTTCAAATCAAGATAGTGAAGACCCGTGATTTCCCTAATTTGACAAAATTACAGACCATATCAGGTATTGGATATTTATCTGATATTGTTTTTTCATTGATTTCCGGAAATCAATACCATTCGCAACTTTTGCATTCCATTTTCATCCAGCCCCTTTTTTGTTACAACGTGTATTGGAGAATTATATGGGGAACACGAAATTCTAATTATGCCGTCATTCAAAGACTAAGACATTTCGATAACACAAATATCCACTTTCTGTATAAATTTTCGCATCAACTTCTCTAAATGTCATATCCTATAATACCCTCAAACGTGTTTAATGATTCAAGAAAGTAAGTGATCATACTTCAAATAAAGTAACTAGACACTTTTGATTTATTAAATTGAGTCCATTTATTGATGTTTTATTAATTTAACTCCACGAAGAAATGAAACGTTTTAATATAGTTTTTCGATGTACCAGTATCATTAGAAACGAAGCTCCTATCCATTCACCATTTTTAGTAATGTATGTTAGGAGCGAATTTAGTTTAAAAAATTATCTCATGACTAAAATCTGAAACTTGAATTGGGACTCATTATCATCTAATTCAATCTCACCAATATTGTTTTCATTATAATTAAGTTCATCACAAAACTGATCACTTTTGTCAGGCATATAATTTACACATTGAGTTTTTTCCAAAGGCCTCTCAAAAGAGCCAGATAGTTCCCTAAGGCGTTTAAATGGTACTAATCGATCGGCAATTGCTCAGTATGAGCAATATTAGACGGGTGAGCAGAATTAACATTCCGACTTGGAGTCATAAAACCATTTCCTGATGTCATTTGCTTATAAAATGATGACTCTGGATCCACTTCCATTTGCTGCGGTATATTTTTAAAATTTGAACCTGATAATGGACTACGTTTACTCGGAGTTACAGATGGACGGAAATTGTTAGGTTTTATCATATTACTTATAGCACAAAGTGTTTGCAAAGTCGTACCATTTATGATTCGATTCTAATTCCGTAGAAATGGCTAATGCTGTAGGGAGAAAAATTATAGGCGAGAAATTAGCGGCTAAACTAGATTCGCTTACTTTGGCTCTTGGGAGATTAGAGGTACCATTGTAGAGACTTACAAGCCAGTGGAAATAATTTCTACAATTGATTCAGGGAACTGTAGATTAGATTTAGTTAAATCTTTACCGGAGTTTGGTGGTGATACTTTATGTTATCCAGCATGGCGTTCTGCTGCGAATTTCGCAATAAAGTATTACCTAGGGGACCGGAAAAATATAACGTAGCTCTAGGTACACTTAGAAATAAATTACTGGTTCCGCCAACATGACGTTGTCATCTTTAAGTACTGTTTTAAATTACGAAGCGATCATTGAAAGGCTGTATCAGACGTGCGCAGATAAAATACCCATTATGTTCTAGAAAATGATTCGAGTATCCTTAGGCAGGGTAGTCTATCTATTGCAGAGTATTATGATAAGGTTGAGGAGCATTTAATTCTGATAATTAACAAGCATATAATGACTTACAGTAACAATAATGAAAAGAGAAAACGCTCAACGTGTTTTCATCTTTGGGCTCCGTCGTCCTTTATGTGATATGCTTTTTTTCATCAGGCCAAATGACCTCCCTACTGCATTAATTCCCTAGAAATAGCTTAATGTAGTAGGAGGTCCTTTGGCCCTTGACGAAAAAATATATCACATAAAGGAAGACGAACAGTATTGAAAGAAGACAACGTCATGTTGGCGGAACCAGTACTTTTATTTCTAAGTGCGGTAAAGATTTAACTAAATCTAAACTACAGTTTCCCTGAATCAATTGTAAAAATTATTTCCACTGGCTTGCAAGCCTCTACATTTGGTACCTCTAATCGCCAAAGAGCCAAAAAAAGCAAATGTAGTTTAGCCGCTAATTTCGCCTATCATTTTCACTTGCCTTTATTTTATTATCTATTCCTGTCTTGTATTATCACTTGCTATCTTACACCCCTATTATGAACTCGTACGATACACGATAAACGCTTGCAATCTGTTCTACCGAATTATGAAATAAATTTTAGCGTGTGAAACCCGATCGTTAGCGTTTATCGTTTATCGTGGTATTGCCATACGCTAACTATCGCATACGCTGTTCAATTTTCTACGCTAGCTATCGTTGATACATTTTTCCACGATATGTTGGGAACTATTTAAATAAAAGTAAATATACAATTATTACATAATCCACTACAGGCTCATTCCCAACACTCTGTTTTGGCACCACCCTGGGAAAGAAGACTTAAGTGGCACCAACCTCTCAAAATATTGGGATGGATGGCTTATTTTTACGGGCGCGCAAACTCCCTTTCTATTTCTGTTAAGACATACTCTGACATCAATTTTGTTTAATTAACTTTTTTACTTTTAGTATGTCAAAGTACTTACAGGGCTAGAGTTCATTTCAAGAAGATTGGAAGGCATCTCTCAATTTTCTTCTTTCTGTGGAATCTATGCAAGTTTCGTCAATTTGTTCATTTGAGTTTCTATAAAAGGTACAGAGGTTGCATAAAACATTTTATTATAACAGCTTTTAAAAACTTCTGCCACTTTTACGTACAGACAAATGATTTTTAGTATTTACGTTTTGTTTTGGCTATCTGTTTTCGTATAGATTCACAAAAATTTGTAAAACAAAACTCTGCTGTCATTAACAATAGTACATCTATCGGGCGTGGGGAAATCGCAATATGAAAGCTGTTTTACGATACGCTAGGAATCGTTTATCGTCTATCGTATGAAAATCCATAATAGGGTGTTAATTATTTCCAATACCTGTTCCCGTGTTATACTCATTTTATTAACCCAAATTATCCTTAAATTATTACACAAATAATTTAAATAATTTAAATTAGAAAATATATTTAATTTAAATATTCTATATTTATACCTTTCATGAACATGAAATGGTATATTAACTTTGGTCCGATGTTTGTAACGTTGAGAAATATAGAAGATAGACTCACCATTAAGTATACCGAATTGATCAGGGCGACGAACTGAGTTGATATAGCCATGTCCGTCTGTCCGTCCGTCTGTCTGTTTGAACGCAAAACTAGTCCCTCAAATTTTGAGATATCTCAATGAAATTTGGCACAAGGATGTATTTTTGTATTATATTAGACATTTGTCGGATCCGGTAGGATCGGACCACTATAACATATATCTCCCATACAACCGATCGTTCAGATAAGACGATTTTGGTCATTCCTGCCGCAATTTAGAAAGTATAAACGTGAAACTCGGTGATATATATTCTAATATATCATAGAAGATATCCTGAAAAAATCACTTTGATCGGAGCTATATATAGTATATATCCCATACAACCGATCGTTCAGATAGAAAGATTTTTGGCAATTTCTCCCTTAATTTCCAATATAAAAACGTTAAACTTGGTGATATTTATTCTAATATATCATAGAAGATTTCATGAAAAAATCATTCGATCGGAGCTATATATAATATATATCCCATACAACCGATCGTTCAGATAGAAAGATTTTTAGCCATTTTCTCCCTTAGTTTCAATATAAAAAACGTTAAACTGGTGATATTTATTCTAATGTATCATAGAAGATTTCCTGAAAAAATTACTTCGATCGAAGCTATATGTATATAGTATATACCTATCCCATACAACCGATCATTCAGATAGAAAGATTTTTGGCCATTTCTCCCTTATTTCCAATATATAAACGTGAAACTTGGTGGTAAATATTCTAATATATCATAAAAGAATGCCTGTAAAAATCACTTCGATCAGAGCTATATATAATATATCCCATCCAACCGATAGTTCAGATTAGGGGTTTTTTGCCATTTTTATTTTATGTTTATCTTAAAATCGTTTTAGGTATGTACATCTGTTCACTATATATTCTTATCTTACTGCATCCGATTATTTGAGATTACGACGGGATAGATTATTGTTCAGCCCATTCATGAAATGTATGAAGTCTTCGGCACAGTCGAAGACAGTCCCGTCCTTACTTGTTTTATACTCAGTTGAGCAGAGCTCACAAAAAAGCAAGAAAAAGATTAAAAATTAGTAAAAATCCGTTTTGTGATAAGAAATTACTATGTAGATTAGTATTATATACTTCATTACAGTAAATACAAAAAAAAGTCCCCGCCCCCCCTGGAACCTCGCGTGTTTATAAGGATATCTCGAAAAGCGTCCACCTATAGAACTAAGGCCCACTCCCTTTTAAAAAACTCATTAACACCTATCATTTATTATTATATTATTATTATTATTATTATTATTTCCTACGGAAATGTATGTTTTAAAAATGTTAATTGTTTTCTTTTCGTAGATTCTTGATGATGACTTCAGATTGAAGTCGAAATATCGAAAATAAATATATTTTGAATACTACTAAAAAAGAAGTTTTATTCAATAATCTGGCCTAAAGCTCAATCAAAATTATCAAATTATATTAAACAAGGCTATTAAATTTACCAATAAAATAAAAGATTTCCTGAAAAAATCACTTTGATCGGAGCTATATGTATATAGTATATACCTATCCCATACAACCGATCGTTCAGATAGAAATAATTTTGGCCATTTCTCCTTTAGTTTCCAAAATAAAAACGTGAAACTTGGTGATATATATTCTAATATATCATAGAAGATTTCCTGTAAAAATCATTTCGATCGGAGCTATATACATATAATATATATCCCATACAACCGATCGTTCAGATAAGGGGGTTTTTGCCATTTTTTATTTTATATTTATCTTAAAAACCGTTTAGGTATGCACATCTGTTCACTATATTTTCTTATCTTATACATCCGATTATTTGGAGATTACTAACGGGATAAGATTATTGTTCAGCCCCATTCATGAAAGGTATGAAGTCTTCGGCACAGCCGAAGACAGTCGTCCTTACTTGTTATTATTAATTTTGTTAGAAGATATCATCGGCCTAAACACCCGCGCTGTTAGTTCTGCTTACTCCAAGCTGGAAAAAGAAGCGGTAAAGATGGGTTTCATGGTGAATGAGGACAAAACGAAGTACCTGCTGTCATCGAGCAAAGAGTCAGCGCATATGCGCCTTGGCAACCACGCTACTGTTGGCAGCCATAATTTCGAAATAGTAAAAGACTTCGTTTATTTGGGAACCAGCATCAACATTAGCAACAGCATCAGCACTGAAATCCAGCGAAGAATCAATCTTGCCAATAAATGCTACTTTGGACTAGGTAGGCAATTGAAAAGTAAAGTCCTCTCTCGGCGAACGAAAATCATACTCTACAAGTCACTTATCGTACCCGTCCTGCTATATGGGGCAGAAGCATGGACCATGACAACAGCAGATGAAGCGGCTTTGGGAGTGTTCGAGAGAAAAGTTCTTCGAAAGATTTATGGACCTCTACGCGTTGGCGATGGCGAGTACCGAAGAAGATTTAATGATGAGCTGTACTAGCTATACGCAGACATCAACATAGTCCAGCGAATTAAAACGCAGCGGCTGCGCTGGCTAGGCCATGTTATGCGAATGAAAGATGATGCTCCGGCCAAGAAAGTGTTTCTATCGGAACCCGCCTATGGAAGCAGAGGTAGAGGGCGGCCCCCACTCCGTTGGAAGGACCAGGTGGAAAACGATTTAAAATCCCTTGGTGTGACCAATTGGCGCCGGTTGGCGGAGCGAAGGAGCGACTGGCGCGCCTTGTTGGACGGCCATAACCGTTTAGACGGTTAAGCGCCAATTAAGTAAGTAAGTAAGAGAAGATATTTGGGCTATGTAAAAATTGAATTTGCAATATGGAAAAGTAAAATATTCGTCGCTATAGGGCGCTTTCCTACTATTTTTCGCATTTTATCGCTTCTTTTTGGGGAAGATCGACGAATTTGTTGCAAAAATCGGTCCCATGGACAATATTACTCAGTATGACCCATAGATTCAGAAACTGGATGTGCACCGGAAGTTTTTTGCCAAGAAAATTTGACCCGCCCTAATGTACATGCTTTAGGGTGTTTGACTTTTGGTTAATTTTTTTTGCAGTAATTTCAATTTTATACAAGGCATGTATTTCTTCATAAGGAATTATAACTTTGATGGGATAACCGTTGTTTGTAATGGCATGATGGAAACGAGATATATGTATATAGATCCTCTTATATCAATGTTAGCTGTGTTTTTTTAATACATCTGCACTTAAACTTTGTATGGACTGCTAAAAGCACAACTTTATCCACACTAAAAGTCCTGGCAAAGTCAACGTATCCGTATCCATATAAAACAGCTGATCCAACCAACCTTATGGAAATCTATGTAATTGGCCATACCATAACGCCATAGCCATAACCATACCATAGCCAACCAATTGGTTTTTGGTTTTTTGCTATATACATAACCTAAAAATATTAGCGTTGGTGAAATTATTAACTTTTTGTATATTTTATTTATTGTTTTGGATACGTTTTGACTAAGAGACTTATTGTTTGTGGAATGTGTTTGTAATTTTTGGCACTTAATTTGTATGAAAATTTTACTATTTTTAGGTTAAGGCACCACTAACTGATGCCAATTGATATGGATAAGTAAAAATATGGTTACGACTATGGCGTTATCACTATGTCAACTTTGCCAGGCCTTAATGGAAAAGATGTTTATAAAATCAGTACTTCCCAGTTTTATTAAGTAGTTGTTATCGACTCTTTTAATGTTTTACCATCCCTAATTAAAACAAGTAAAGGTGTCTAAGTTCGGGTGTGGCGGAACATTATATATACAGCGTGAGCTTCAATTGTACATTTCATTTCAGATAAATTAGTTTTCTACATAACACGTGACAGCGCCCGTTTATAAAAAGTGTCTCCCCATTTCCTCTTACAATAAAACTTGATAAGTGAAATATCATTGATTCAAAACTATTTTTTGCTAAGTTATAGTTTATTATTCTAGTCCACGACCCTTTTAAACTTGTTTTATATCTAAGTTGCCGTGGTCTTTAAGCGATCCCATCCATTTTTACTAGAAATATTTTCTGCTATAAGGAAAATATGTGAACACAATTTTGTTACGATATGTAAATTTTTCTTCGAGTTATTGCGCCCGAAACATAGAAAATTGCTTAGCCGTAAAAGGGGCGGTGCCACGCCCATTTTTTTAATTTGATGTTTTTCTATTGTTATAAAATACCATATAAGGCTCTTTTTTGCAAATATATGGCTTATTTTATTCGTCCACGACCCTTCTAAAAATAGTTCATATAAAAGCGGGCGTGGTCCTTAACCGATTTCGTAAATTTTTCTTCAAAGGATTCCTTATAGTAAAGGCAACCTCTCTGCAGAATTTTGTTACGATAGGTTTAACGATTTTTGACTTATGATTAATAATATTTGGGCGGTGCCACGCCCATTTAAGAGTCTCAATATCAGTCCACATGTCAAATTTCAACATTCTAGGTGTATTATTTACTAAATTATCAGGTTTTTTGTGTTTTCCAAAATTTTATATATAAAAAGTGGGCGTGGTTATCATCCGATTTCGCTCATTTTTAATCCAATCTATTCTGGTTCCAGATAAGCTAGTGTATCAAATTCGGTGAAGATATCTCAATATTTACTCAAGTTATCGTGCTAACGGACGGACGGACGGACGGACAGACGGACGGACGGATACGGCTCAATCAAATTTTTTTTCGATACTTTATACCTGTACAACCAACCGCTATACAATCAAAGTTAATATACTCTGTGTGCAAAGCACGCTGAGTATAAAAATCGTAGGGTGTTTGATACAAAAAAATCTTCAATTATTCTATTTGCAACTGTCTATGAGAGGAGGGTTATTAAGAGAAAGTAGAATGCACCCCACGTTTTTTACTCTGAATTGAATTATTTTATTAACAACTTAAAATTTATTATAATTTTGTTTCGAGGTAATTAACTAATTATGATTAATTGTTGGACCTTCTGCGACTGTAACATAAAATCTTAGTGATAAACAATTGTTGTCTAATTTGTAGTTCGGTTAGCTATAAAAGCGTTTTTTCTCAGTTTTTTTAACTATTATTTTTATGAAAATTGGAATACCAGCTAGAATACGTAAAAACATACATTTAAATATTATTGACAATTTCTAAGAATTTAAGACTCGAAATAAAAACATGTGTTCTTAATAACATTTACACAGCTGTGTGCTCATTTTATATGTGTACATTAGGGTGGGCCATGTTTTCCTAGCAGTATTGTATTCTATAAAAAAAACGAGTCAATTGAACTAAAAGTCTAAAACCAATCTTGAAACTTCGATGAATGAACGAGTAGTTTTACTTTAACTTTTTAATCGATCATCCTAAAATATTGCAGACAAAGTTGTAACAGTCCAAAATAAATCTTCAGTTAGGTTGAGATATAAATCCGAATGAGATCCAGTAAGCCAAAATTTGTGTATTATATAATACAAAAAGGCTCTAACATTAAACTCGTCCACTACAGCAACGTCCCTTACTGTGGTAAGACCATTGTTACTTCCCTAGGCGGCCCGGTATCGGGAAAACTTGGAATACTGACGAACATATGCCCTAGCTGTAAATTATACGATTGACACTGTCCGCAAACCACACTAAATTACAAATTTAAAGCAAATCGCACCAAAGAAGAGGTTCGTTACATTAAACTTGTTGTAGAGGAACACATGTACTAAGTTTTAAGCAAAAAATATTTTTTCGAATAGGTCGGCCATTGATTCACCGAATTTCAATAAAATCGCGCCTTAAACTAGATTTTATGGAATAGGTCGGTCCTTGGTCCACTTTTCTGAAATAAACTTTACTTAAATAATAAGCCAGTCGTACCCCTAAACCAAATTTTAAGGAAATCGCACAAGAAATTATTTATTTTTAGAACAGGTTGTCCCCTGGTAAGAAACAAAACGGATCATTTTGAAAATTTAAAGGATCCTCAAGTCCCAGCGACCCATTTGAATCGTTATTTTTTTCTTTAATTTTATTTATATTTTATTTAAAAAAGTTCACAAATAAAAGTAAAATCCAGGCTATCATTTTATAAGTCTGAAAATAAAAGTTTAGTCCGAACTTTAAATTTTTTTAAGGACGAATAAAAGTCTATAATAACGGCTCATCCAAGTGAAACGAATTTTTTATCGATCGTTCCTCTAAATATATGGATTTGAAACCTGTAGGGACATATCAAACTAATAATAAAATTTGTCATCGCAAAACCATAGCCAACTGTCATAGTCCTACTAACTTTTCCATAGTAAACTTTAACCTGTTTTTTTGGCCGTAAAGTTTGATCTAATTGAGATATTGCGTTGAAATTTGATAAATTGCTTTCTGGTTAAAATGAAAAAAAAATCGTTTCATTTCGAGGAGCCGTTCCATAGTTCTAGGGCCGGGCTTTTATTCTATTCTTAGTATATAAATTCCCGAATTTAACTTTTACTTCCAGACTTATGAAATATTATAATTTCTTTCGGAGTAAAAAACTAAAATAAGCACTAGGTGACCTTTTTTTTCAAAATTATAGAAATGTTATCGTCAAATTATCTGCTCTCAAACTAGCCCACCTTAGTAGATATTTATAAATGTTTGTTTTTAAGCATAAACAATTTAGATCACGCTTAACAAATGAAAATACATCCATATATTCTTATTTACTGTCAAATGAAATATGGCCAATTTGGCAATTCTCAATGTCAATGAGAAATTGATAACCTACACATTTTTGTTGTTTTTACTTTTAAAATCGCTTTTAATGTTTAATGTCAGCCAAAGCTCATGATGATAATGAAAAAATATCGAATCGAATTTTAGCTGCAATTTGCTGTGGGAGAGAGAAGCTTGAATCTTCTTATGCCCACACTTAAGGAAATTCTATGGAACAATAGGGATATACATATATATACTAGTCTCTAAGTCGAAGATATTAGCAAACGGCAGTAAAATTTTCGAGCAAAAGGAAAAAATCTAAAAATAACTTTAATTTTTGAAGCGAAATGAAAAAAAAATTATTTTTCCATGCGAAATGGAAAATTTTTGGTTGATTTGGCCGGTTGATAAAGACCTCACATAGAATGAATGAGGTTTTTGTGTTACCGGAAGAATCCCAATCAGGCTTATAACGTAGCGTTACAATAACATATCGCCCCTGTACTTCTTCTTTTCACTAACACATGAGCCCCCCCTGTCCTTCTTTCTATAGCATGGCCAACAACCAACAACTGATGGAAGGCGGCAAGAATACAACCATCATATGGTAAATGGCCATATGCAACCAACAGCTGATGGCAGGCCAATGGTGTATTTCTCCAGCAAATCACCACGATAATGGTGCCTCTTTCCAGCATTTTGCGGCACAAACCGTATAAAAGGAGTGAATTTGCATTTTGCAATTCAGTCCGCGCAGTTTCTTCCGTAGGTCACCGACCCCGCCGATACCGCCGAAGACTACCGATCCCGCCGAATACCCCGCCCGGAACAAGCAGCCGCTGTACAGGTAAACTCCGTCGACAGCCTACTTCCCCTCTCGTCTTCGCCCTAGTACGCGCTCCGTAGCCCACCGCCGCTGCCGTCGCATCGTCGCCCATCTGGTGCTGCCGCTGCTTCCGTCCCGCCGTTTCTACGACGACCATTGGCCGTCCCCAATCCTACCGCCGGTAAGCCGCCGCTGATTCCGTCCCGCTGCTGCTACGACTCCCGTTAGCCGTCCGCTATCCTACCGCCGTTCGGCCGCCGTACTGATCCCACCGTACCAATCCGTCCGCTACTACACCGCCGCTGAGCAGCCGTGCTGATCCCGCTACTACTTCCATACCGCTGTACTAATCCGTCCGTACCCTATCACCGTTCAACCGCCCTACCGATCCCTCCTCGTCTACGACGACCGTTAGCCCCGCTCTCCTCCCCCCCATACCATCTTGGAACGGAAAGCTGCTGCCCTCCTAGCACATACAGCCGTGTGTGTGTGTCTTCGTAAGACATAAATATTGTGTATTTATTCAATAGGGGTTTGTGGGATCTTTACTCGAATCTGGATTGGCTGAGCGTTACCCCAGCCTTAGACAAAACCCACCTCATAGGCTTATGTTATAGAATAAGACCTAGTTTACATATAGCGGGATTATCTTCATTTTAGTAGATTTCCCATATAAATTTTTCCCCTCAATAATCGGTAGTTATGAAAAAAATTTAGAGTCGCACACTTTTTTATAGAAAAAGTTCCACCTCTAGAGTGTAATCTCCAATTGGAAGCACAAAATAAAAATGAAACCTAAAAATTGGAGTAAAAATAATCTAGCTCCCAGGGCTGGAATGCGTAGATTATCTCTTGACGATTTATTGTAGACTAAGGCATGTGTAAACGTGGTATAACTCCGTCCTCTTGGAAAATACTATATTTTCTAGAACCTAGCTTATTTGCTGCCTCGAGATCTGGCAACACTGCCGCCCCCAGTAGCTGGAGCCTTGACTTCGCCTGCGCAGGGCTCGAACACAGACCGCGCTACTTCCAACAGCTCGCACTTCTTACATCTGCTGTTACTGACGTGGCCTAACTTAAAAGCATGTCTCATAAGGAGGCAATGATCAATTAGTATGCCCATCTTGAGCTTAAGTCTTCTCTCTTTAGATATGAGCAATTGTGTGAGTCTCATGTCGTTTGATTTCTCCCAAACAGATTGGAACGTAATATTTATCTGGCTCCTACTGTTTCATCTCTAATGATCTTCAATAGCTTAAAGTGATTCGTAGAATGTCTTAAAAATCTTAAATTCATAATTCCAATAACAATCAGCGACTTTGAGCTTGTTGACTGATCAAAGATGATTTATAGGAGCAAAATCGTTTAATCAATTTATAATGGCATTTGAATCAATTTATGAGGCATACAAGTAAAAACAAAAAGAACAACAAAATATAACACAAATTGAAAAAGAAGGAAATATCGTTTAACTAAAAAATAAGAACAAAAATGTATCCCTTATAAAAACACCGAGTCGGGGCGTACAATTACAAATATGAATCGGAATTGAGAGTGAGTGTCATTGTCAGTGTCACTACCAAAGCGACCTAGCAAGAAGCGGGGTAGTGTGTCTACAATGTATAGAAATTTTGTTTGTTTGAAAGCAACGCGTCATTATGTGCTGAATCGAGTGCTTATGGCTTTGAGTGGGTGGGAATTGTAGGGAAACGCATACATATATGGAATGCGAAAAAATGGGCAGTTTGATGTGCCAACACCAAGAGGCATCATCGCCGCCACCGCCACTTAGATGACTGCAAAAACAAAAATCAAAGTGGGTGCATTCACATGTCTCAAGTGCTTGTTATATGCTCGATATGCGTGGCGGCTACCGCTGTGGCAACAAGAACAACAGACATTAGCTGTTTAAAAAAACAACAAAATTTATATACCTACATATGCATATACATATATAAGTAATAATAACAATATTAATAACGTTATTGGTGACGGTGACGGTGGTGACAAATATGTGCATAAGTATGCAATTTACGACAACAACACAAAACAAAAATGTGCGCAAGCACATGTAAAAAGAAAAAAGCTTGAGCAAAATACAAATAAAAATTATGAATTTGCACGGATGCAGAATGCGATCAAGGTTTACCTCACAATTCATTAAGACGTACAAATTATTTTATGTATGAATGTAGATATTTACATACGATGGGACAAAAATGTTATGGAATCAAATTTTGGGTGAAACCGAATATTATATACCCAGCTGTATGTATATAAAATATCATTTAAAAGTTGGGGCGGTAATGTAATAAGTTTTATCAACCTTTCTTTTGTCTAAAAGAGCTTAGCTAACAACGAAAAAGAAAAAGGACGAGGAATGGCCAACTAGTAGTGAAGAGTTCTTTGAAGCGCTTCTCAGCGCACATTTCCCATCGGGAGATGGTGTAGCAGGGACAGGAAACAACACATACACTTCAATCACGGAGCGAGTAGTGAGATTTTTGCTAGGTTCAAATTTCGATTTAATCCTGTACCCCGACTCTTGGAGCACTGCTTGTGTCTTTATTCTACCAAAGGCGGGGAAGATCAGGCATATGTATCCCAAGGATACATTTTCTGCTCAAAACCTTTAAGAGACTGATAGATGTGTATATAAAGTCCAACATGAATGAAAACACAACGTGCTCACACCAAAGGCAAGTCGGTGGAAACGGCACTGCTTGCCGGGGATTTCACCAATAACGGGCGATCATGGAGGGTGTTAAATATATTGAAGTACATCCAGCCCTAACCATACCGATCGGTTGCGTGTTTAATTGCAGAAAGACTACTTCGCAGTGGGGGCTGTATGAGGCCAGCAAGTGGGTGGACAGTGGCCCTCCGTAGGGCGGGGTATTATCACCTCTGCTGTGGATGCAGGGTATTAACCAACTGATCAGGCAGTTCCGATCAAACTTATGGCATATACAGATAAAGTTTTCAGTTGTCATAAGGGAAAGTGCCTTCCAACATCTAACTCTTTCATGGACCGGGCGCTTCGGGATATACATACCAGAGCATTTAATGTCGGGTTGAGCGCTAACGCTGATAAGACGGAAATGGTCTTGTTTACTAGGAAGTTTAAGGTCCCGAGTTAGACTAGACCTATGATAGGAGAAGAAACCTTCTACAAAATATTCTAGACAGTAAGCTGTCGTGGAAGCTCAACGTGAAGGAGAAAGTAAAGAAGGCCTCGACCTCACCTTATGTATTAAAAGAATTCTAGGGTGTACGTGGGGTATGCTTACCTCTCTCTCTCTCTTTGGATATTTACAGCGATTGTAAGGTCTATCTTCTACTATGGAGGCCTTTGTTTGGCGGACGGCCCCGCAAAGAATTATCTAGCTCAAAAAATCAGAGGGGGCTTGCAGGCTACCAATGCTTAGCATAACGGGAACTCTGTAAACAACCCCAATAGCGGTACTGCAGGCCATTCTGGACATTCCGCCTGTACACATGGCGGCGAAGAAAATAGCCTTAACAACTGCAACAAGACTCAATGCCTCGGGCTTCGCTTGGCGCAAGGATGCTCAAACGGCAGAACAAGGTGATACACTTATACACCGATGGTTACAAAGTAATGGAGGGGGAGTAGAGTATAAGGTATACAAAGCTTATCCGGAAATAAACACATCATACAAGCTGCCAGATCATTCTAGAAGCCGTGACTAAAGCAGTAGAAACGCTGGAAGAAAATTGCTGAAGTCGAACCGCGTCAACTTTTATATTGATAGTCAAGCAGCAATAAAGGTAATAACCTCGGATAAAGGAACATCTAAAAGTGTATTACAGTGCAAACAATCTCTGGGAAGAATTGGAGCGGATGAGCTGGCTAAACCGGACGCATCCCTTGAATCCTATACCGTCGACGTCCTAATCAGATTGGACGAGATTAAAAGAAGGCGAGAGTTGCACGTAATCGACAAAGTAGAAAATGCGTGGAACCAAGCGCGTGTCTGCAAATTGTCGAAGATCATGTGGAGGTCTTACAACTTTAGACTAACAAAGTTTAGTTTCTTGGAAAGGGGAAACTGTAGGCTCATAATGGCGCATTGCCTTTTGGCGTCCATTGCTTTAAAATTAGGCTTGGTCAGTGATAGCAGATGTAGCAAGTGCGGGTTGGAGGAGGAAACGACCGAGCATGTTATTAGGAGTGGCACAGCTATCAGATCATGAAGCAGGTAGTAAGAAAGGCACTAGAACGTTTCTAATATTTGCCAAGAGGACGGAGATATTTTGTAACATAAGTCATGGTTTCTGCTAGGGTTTTACAGTTTGTTGGCTGATCAAACTTCTGGTAACACTATGGACTAATTCAGTCTATGTGCGGTGTACCTGGACGGATCTGTTCATCCTAACCTAACCTATCAAAACTACAGACTCTATGCAGTCGTATCACTTTTTTAAATTCATTATTTAACTAATTTAATTTTTCATTATAAATTATTTAAACCATCAAATTTCAACGCACGAAATAAACTAAAAAAAAATTAATTTTTGCGTTATTTTCTGCCAACTTTTTCAAGTTTCGCAAATTTTTACATTAAGGGCCGGTTGCGATTTTTTTAGAATTGCTCAATGACAATATTTTCATTAACTTTGGTGAATTTTGGAGACATCAAGTTTTGGAACACTTGACGTGAAAAGCTCCATATGCAGCAACACACCGTTTAAATAAAATAAAAAAAAACTTATACAAGGCAAGACATAACTCCGAAGAGATTTGGGCTGAGCTTTGTTTCCAATTTTCGTTGTGCTCCTTTTTCATTTTCTTACAAATTGGCGCGATGGAGTCTAGGGGGTTAGAGGGCTTCGAATATATCCGCGGCAGGTATGCATGTCGTAAAGGGCGACTAACATACCCAAATTATTCAATTGTCAACCTCACCTACCCATGGTCAATCTTGTTTCTTCTCATTGAACTAGGGGTGGCGGTTGGGTTGGCCTAGAAGGTTCAATGTGGTCATATTAGATCGTTACCAAGACGGTCGGGCCTTTACCTTAATAGTGCTCGTTACCGCAATGCACCGAAGAACCATCAACAACGACAACACATCTCAAAACCTTCCGAGTGGCATCTGCAAGGCAGACAATTTCCACTGAGAAGCTTTACATGACAGAAAAACACTTATCACTGTCGGGGGCGACCTCGATTGTACAAACTTTTTTCTAATTTGTTGATGTTTGCTTTGCCAGGCGTGGTAGGCGGAGTACGCCACCACCTCGCCACGGCGACCGACGGTAGAAAACAAATTTATATTACCCTTTGCATAAGCACAACTGGGTATAAGAAGTCGTTAAATACCGCCTTCATAGCGATTACCTTTGTATATAAGTATATGTACATATGTATATGTAAATGAATGTACAATTATTTGTTTTATATCCGATTCCGGATGTGAGCAATGGAGGTGAAGCGAAGCTTAAGAAGCAAAAGTAAAGACGAACAAAAAAAAACATAACACAAAAATTAATTTAAATATGCGAAAGTATATACCTGCGCGCTGTGCGTATACACCATGCAACCACATCATCATGTTTCCCCCAAAAGCATCATAAAAGTGTGCAAAGTAATGCCAAATGCACATACCAACATACAATCACTATGGGATATATACTTATGCTGAAAAGTGAAAATTCTTTCAGGTCGCAAATCACGTTAAGTGCAACCGGCAACCGCTAACTGGTAAGAGTCAACAACAACACAACCATGACTGACAACCACCGGCTCCAACAGCAACCCCTTCCCCTGCAGTACAAAATCGGAATTGCGAGAATTTTTAATTGGATTTGCAAATGTGGAAGACACAAATAAAAAAATTATGTCGTACATATTTCCTTCGGCATAACGAAGCATCAGACAAAAACGACCGCCCGACCAACCAACCAGCACAACAAACCGACCGCAAGCTTGTCGCTTATGCCCACAGGTAAACTTAACAGACTGCGTACTGTTTCTAAAACGCGTGGGTTATAACGATTTCTTATTTGGAGGGCTTGGCTATGTTTTGGGTATGGGAGACTATCTTGCCCACCCATAACAATGAACGGAGCATCATTCTGAGGCATAACAGTCTAGATTGCAGCAGCGGTAGGCTCGTTGTTACTACAAAATGACGTGAGTAATACATCCAGATACTGCTACAACGGCATTTAATGGCCGTAACCGAATGCATGCCTAACCAACTTGGCGCGTGTTCATGTGTGGTATTTTCTCCACTAGGTTTGCATATAAATACTGAGCATGTACATTGTACATACATGTGTACTTACCTATATGGATACGTTATTGTAACAAATATGATGAGTCATACATTGGGGACGTTGTCATCAACCCACTCAATTGCGAAAAATTCGTCAAAAGTTGTTTTCTTTGCTTTCGTTTGCATTGAGATTGTAACGGCGGCGCGTATTATTTTTAAATTGCAGCAGAATGAAATGCAATGCAACTCATGCAACATCAACAGCAGCTACTCGGTGTATGAAAAACCCTATGCGTGACTTATACCTCGACTCTTCTCCAAGGTGACGAAATGCATAGAAAGCTTTGGTGTTCAACCGCTTGTGGAAGCATCGAAAGATTTAGAACTGTCTCCAAAATAGAATGCTCTACAGGCACGGAGATGGAATTTGCCGAAGGCTGGAGTAACGCTCAGCCACTCCAGAGTCGAGTAAGCGCTACTTCCATCGTAAATGAATATAATTTACTCTGTTGAGTCAGTCACAAACACCAATATAGAAGCGGCAAAAAGCTAAGTCTCCGGTTGGTAATTGAAGGAGAGACGAATGTACACTCGATGAGGAGTGCCCCAAGATAGCTCCACGAGTGGCAGATATGGAATGGTTGGTAAAAGGGGTGAGCAGTAAAGTGCTTGATGGATAGCCTGGAACTACAAGTGGAATCGGAGAACACTGACTCTGAGTGCAGCTAGTTGGTATAAACCCGAGTGGTGGGGATCGGTGAGTCGGTGAGCCCAATATTACCAAAGTTTCGATCCCAAATAACTCGTGAATTGGGTTATGAAGTGTGTGCTGATATTGAATAATCGTTGGATCGTTGAGTCGGTGTTAATGTAACCAATATATGGGTACCAGTCTATGAAGCATTTTATCTAAAATTTTGCAAATCAGCATGATAGGCTTTATATTTTGCAAGTTATTCCAGAGATCTGAATACTGCACCAGAGAAGTAGCTCTTAATCGGGCATAGCTCAAAAAAGGGGGCAGGGGCGCATTCTGATAACACCAGTAAATATATAAAACAAAGGTCTGCAATCTACTACTTTCCTGTAGGAAAGATTGATCTTACAAATCCAAACTACCTTTCGAGAACACTTTGAGGTCAGTTAACCCGAGGTGAGTGAAACCGAAGGTTAAATGGTTAAAGAAATCGTTGCCGTAGCAGCAGATGCTGGTAGCACCGGAGAATATCCGATTAATTTCTAGCAAAGAACTGTCCGTAGCACTCATCAGGTCCACCACAGTTGAATTAAAGACTTCAATAGCTACTTGGCTATATGAGTAGTTATTGAATTCTCTTAGGCCCATTTGCAGAACTTTTTAACTCGGAGTTCGTTCAAACATTTTTTAATTGTATGAGCTCAACCCCTTATAACATTGAGCTACAAAAATCACTTGCCGTTTGGCAAGTTGGCCTTACAGTGGTACCACTGGGTAGCGTACCGCATCTTGAATCGTGGCAACTTCCGCTTGGACGACGCTATCGTGCAGCTTAAGCTTACGACTTTTTACGACACGTTTAAACCTCCTTGTCCAACTTCGACTCATTCGTGGCCCAGTTAACCGGTGCACTGCTTCAGATGACTCCCTTTCCTCAGTCCTCCTTCAAGGGAAGTTGTCGGAACGGGAGTGGAGTGGTTTACAAGTGGAAGTGGAGTTGTTTAGAAGTGGAAGTGGAGTGGTTTAGTAGCCGGAGTGTGAGGGTGATACTGATATAGAGGGAAGGTGAGAAATGACAGGAATAGATATGGAAACATGGAGAAAAAGGATAATAAATACGGGAAAGGACATAATAGTAAGAAGAGAAGGACCATTATTCAAATTTAGACAAGCCGATTTTGATTCGCTTTAAATTTTTAGTTTTTTAAATTTAGTTCAGTAACCAAATTTGTTCCCTTCATTTGATTTAAATTTAGCTTGATATATGGACTAGGCATTTCGTTTGGTGGTTCTTTCCTTACACTCAAATACATTCTCAAAATACATATGACATTTACACACACACACACATACATGCATATACTTTTACCTTGCATATTCTTCTAAAACATTTCTTGACTTGATTTAAAAAGGTAAATAAGCATGCAAAATTGCAGGAAATTGAAAGAAAGCAAAATATGGCCGCCAGGCATACAGGAAACAAGCACGGAAACATCAAAAATTATAACTTCAGCCGGCAAGTTTTTTTGACTCGCATCGCAACACATACAATACACACGCACGCATTCACACGCAAGCATTTCCTCTCTGCATCCCCTTCGACTATTCAGCTACTACTACTACTGTTATATACATAGATAGAGAGTCAGCTCGGAAGGGATTCACAAATTGTAGCTGTTTTCCGCTTAGCTTTGATTGGTGGAACTTTGACAGTCGCCCGTCTATGCGACGTAGCAATGTTGTGGATGTTATTTTCCATGTAGCTACAATACTTTTTGTCCATATCAACAAAGCAGGCAGGCGTTTGCCGTATTTTCCGCTTTCTTGCATATTTGACGCAAAATGGCGACCTAATGAAATTCTAAAAAACCTGTATCCTGTCACATAAGATACCGCGTACACCGAGCCGGCAATATCTAACACTAACCATCATGCCCTTTTGTCCTTTTGTAATATGGTGTTGAAGTTGGCCTTGCCAATGTCGTCGATAACCCAGTTGAGGGTTGAATGTGGCGTTTTTTTTTAACTTTCTGCTTTGATTGACTGCAAACACCGTCATACCTACAAATTTACATGTATGTAAGTATGTATATAATGTATTTTGTATACATTGGATTTACACTCATAGAATGATGCAGTTGTTATAAATTGAGTAAAAGGTTATTGGTAGTGCTCTTGGGAAAACATTTGTTGGGTTAAATATTATCAATTTTATTGGGCATATGGTGGACATTAAGCTTTTATTGCTTTTATAAATTGAAAATCTTGTTTGAACTTTGCAGCAGTATTGTTATAAGGGAGCTTTTAAGGTGTTATGAAGCTAGTTTGAAGTTCTAAGATGTTGTTGCTGCTGTTGTTATGTTGAAAGCGCAATATGCTCTATCACTTCCACCTTGGCATACTTTTTTGTTGTGAGAATAGCATTTCAAACAGGCGAAACTATTTGTGTAAAATATTTCTTTTAGGTCACTTTGTATGGGAGGTGCGCATGAAATTATGTTTCGGTGGTCACTTAAGGGTTAAAATGATTTACAAAAGCATTTATCAGAAAATTCCCCTCGGAATGCACTTGTACGAAATCCTTGCACAAAAATCGTGAAAGGACAGGGAGTATACGAAAAGGAAATTCACGACTTGAAATATGCAACATATTTTTTAATCATTCTCATATCGGCCCTCCTTTTCTACAAGGGTGTATTACTGATTAGATATGCACCTAACTTACAAACCATAAACGTTCTTTTGATCAAAAAATGCGATTTAAATAAAGCATGCACAACTGTTGCATACTTTATGGCGGCAAATTACCTTTATTATTCTCAGTGTACTTGTATGTTCTTTGTATCAAGATTTTCTCTACCCTGAAGAATTTGCCGGCAAATTATTTAATAATTTTAACTCTTAACATTTAAAATACCACTTCAGCCGAACTTGCGCTAAAAGAGGCCCGAGGAAGATTTTCGTGAGAGCGATAACAGAGTAAAATATTCTACGAAATTATTCCTCACATAATTTTACTATAAATGTGCAACCTAACTGCGTAATAAAATAAAAAATAAAAATGTAAGGCGCGATAACCTCCGAAGAGATTTTGGGCCGAGCTTCTCTTCCAATCTGGGTCGTGCTTCTTTAATTTTTCCTAAAAATTGGCGGGACGGGAGCTACATGTTTTATTCTGACTCCGAACGGCATCTGCAAGGCAGATGAGTTTTCACTGAAAAGCTTGTCATCGCAGAAATACACTCGGAGTGCTTGCCAAATCACTGCCGAGTAACGACCCTGTTCGTGAAAAGTGTAGACCCTTGGAGAGATATGCGAACGAGGCAACAGAGAGTATACAAGCAGCGCAAGTTGAGGAGTAATCGATCAGTTCGATTTAAACACGCTATTAGTTAAGTACGCGATAATTGTAATTGTGAAGTACTACTGACACAGTAAAGTCGTAAATAAAGACCATTTTGCCATACTGAATATTGGAGTTATTTACTAGACAATTTAGCGATTCGAACGTTAAACGAAGGTTCATAATAATCAGGAATTTTCCGAAATTCGCTACATTATGTATACTACAGGTTCCAAGCCCGGTTAGAATATAATATGAAACACACTATAAAAACCTGTGCCCTGTCTATCTATGCGTTATGATAAATCACTGTGTCCTGAGCCTAGACAGACTCACTATAGAAAACTTATGCCTGCTTATTTACGGGCGATGCCTAGTATATTATATAGAGACCATAGCTAGATTATTCTATATGTTGTGTAAGGTAAAATTTTTTGTATAGGTGCCGTATAATTGTACCTTAAATTGCTAAAAACACGTTTTTCAGCTATATTCGTTGTGTTTCTTCTGCCTTGATTCAGTTTAATTTTTTAGAAGGCTCCCTTTAAAATTTTAGACACTGTTCTTTAACCTGCACTAGATTTGCACCTGCACTAGATTCACTTAATAACCGCCTGTGGGCGGGTTCAGCAAACCATGCATATTCAAAATAAAATTATATTAAATTAATAAAAGAAAATATTTAAGATAAAAGGAACTACATATGTGACTATGAAAAGGTGGCTTATGACGCAAAAAAGAATTTGCGAGAAACAGCTGTTAAAGATAAACAATGCATTTCTTTCTTAGTAGTTTTTCTTTTGAATTATGAACAGTCATGCCCAAAAGGCAAAGCACAAACCAGTTTCTGACCGATATTTTGACTCAATTGCCATCGAAAAAAATGCTATCAAAAAAAATCTGAGGGTGCTTCACCAGCCACCAAAGTGGCATCGAAGGAACCAAAGGCTTCATCGTCTTGATTTGTGCTCTTCCTTCTCTACATTTTTAGTACACTTCTAAGCAAGTTAGGATCTGGTTTTCACCACGTGAATGAGCGTCTCAAAAACTATCGAAACAATAAAAAAAGTAGAACATTTTTTTTTAGTCATAAGCCACTTTTCATAGACCAGGTCACATATAATGAATTTCATATCAACACCGATATGCATTGTACCCGACCCCCTCAGATTTTGATAAAATTTTGCATACAGGTACACTTTACATATACAAACACAACCTCATTTTTAGAAATTGCTTTTTTGAAAAATTGTGGGCGTGGCAAGGTGTCAAAGTTGTGAAAAATGCGTGAAAAATGACGGTTGTAGGTACTTTTCAGCTGTGATAACTACGGAACAGCAAAACCGATTTCAAAGATCTTGATACCATTGGAAAGGTATTCGAACCCGCTGTATGCTGTAAGAATTTCGCTGGAAAACCATTTTTTAAGTTTTTTAAAAAACTAAACTTGGAAAAGATTACAAAGATCAAGCACTTAACAACAAAAAGTGCTTTTCAGTGTAATAAAAATTTTCAGTGTACGATTTCGATAGCCTATTTGAATACCTTTCTAATGGTACCAAGATCTTGGAAATCGGTTGAGCTATTCCGTAGTTATCACAGCTCAAAAGTACCTATTACCATAATTTTTCACGCATTTTTAACAATTTTGACACGCCCACAATTTCTAAAAATGGCATTGTGTTTGTATAGGTAAAGTGTGCCTGTATTTCAAAATTTCATCAAAATTTGAGGGGGTCGCGTTCAATGCATATCGGTTTTGATATGAAATTCATCGTATACTACAGGCTCCAAACCTGGTTAGAATGTAATCTGAAACACCCTATAACAACGCGAGTCTTGACTAGTTATGCGCTATGATAGCTCACTCTGCCAATAAGGAAAACTTATGCTTGCTTACTTACGGGCTATGCCTAGTATATTATAAATAGACATTAGCTAGGTTATTTTGTGATGTCCAAGTGGCAAATTTTATCTAGGTGCCGTATGATTTGTTTTTCGAGTTATTTGTACCTAAAATTGCTAAAAACACATTTTTCTGCTATATGCATTGCGCTTCTTCTTCTTCTTTGATTAAAAATTTAGTTTCATTTTTAGAAGGCTCCCTTTGAGATTTGAGACACTGTAAGCTGCATTCGTTTTGTAATATCTTCTACATACAAATTTTTGTCACAAATTTGAAGTCTACTTTAAAGCACGTTAGTCACTTTATAATCGCCTGTATGCGGGCTTGGCAAAACATGCATGTTCGAGATAAAATTATATTAAATTATTTCTAATTGCTGTTTTTATGTACGGGTTCCTTTTTCGCTCTTATTTGGAATCCAAATCTATAAATAAAGTTTTGGTTGTTAAGATGGAGATTCGGGCTATTAGCGAGCTTTGAGCAATTTTGGTCGTAGTGCTTTTGTTTAACTATAAAATAAAATAAATAAATGTAAGGCGCGATAACCTCCGAAGAGATCTAAGGCCGAGCTTCTGTTCCAATTTGCGTCGTGCTCCTCTTGATTTTCCCTACAAATTGGCCGGACGGGACCTACATGATTTTATGCCGACTCCGAACGGCATCTGCAAGGCAGATGAGTTTTCACTGAGAGCTTTTCATGGCAGAAATACACCCGGAGCGCTTGCCAAACACTGCCGAGGGGCGACCCCGCTTAGAAAAATTTTCTTCTAATTGAAAAACCTTATTTCTAAAATTTTTGATGTTGCTTTGCCCGGGGTTTGAACCCAGGGCATCCGGTGTGGTAGGCGGAGCACGCTACCATCACACCACAAAATAAATAAATAAATGAAAGGCGCGATAACCTCCGAAGAGATTTAAGGCCGAGCTTCTCTTCGATTTTGCGTTATGCTCTTTTTTTAATTTTCCAACAAATTGGCGGGACGAGACCTACTTATTTTATGCCGACTCCGAACGGCATCTGCAAGGCAGATGAGTTTTCACTACATTCTGCTAGGGCATTGGCATAATCTAACCACATTTGGGTGGCGTTGAGAAAAGGTACAAGGCCAGTGGTTCTCAACAGTGGTGTCATAATGGACTCAACAGCCTAAAAGTAATTATCTATTCTGAAAATGGTGACCGAATCCTAGCCATAACCCTTCACGAGTTGGTTGCTGTTTGGCCAAACTGCATTAACCAGCGCGGTAAGAATGTTAATTCTAACTCTCATATTTTTCAAATATCACGCGGTTAACAACCTTTTTAAATTCAAAATGCTAGTCACTGCATGCTCTAAGATCATGAATATTGAAAAATAAAAATTCATCATCAGCAACTTTAATCCACCACTCAGCAGCACTCAGTGGGCTACCAACGAAAGAAAATATCAGAAAATCTTTAATAAAAATTAAATCTACGAAAAAATGTCAATTCATTTATCACTTTTAAAGTTATATGAAAAGGTATTTAATGACTTGGTGGTGATGCCAATGCGCGCGCGCGCTCGTTATAGCATTGATTGAGGCGAGTTGAGTGTGGCAAAGTCAACCAACTCTTGAAAATGTTCGTTGCAGCAACGACCGCATTAAAATTGAAAATTTAAGTTTACTTGCTACTGTGCTGTTCAATGCAAGTGTGATGTTGTTTTCATTGCAAACGTCAACAGCTGCTATATACTGAAACAACAACAAGTATGAAGAAATCTTCATAATACTATAAAAGCAAGTAACCAACACATTGACGAGCTGCAGGCGATTCGGCATTGTAAACTCATTTATTATTCGTGAACCCCACCTGACAAAAAAAAATACCTAAAAAACATTAAACAAAAATAAAAATAAAATAAAAAAAATTTTAAGCACTTCCTTTATATAAATGGACAAAAATCAGCGAAAAATGTCTCCTTATATAAAGACATATTCTTGCTAAAGATTTTTAAATTTTGACATAGAAATTGCATTACTTGGATTGGAAAGTTGGTAGGAAAGGAGATATTATTAGTCAATCAATTACGCTCCACCTTTATATTTTTACTTCTCATAAATATTTTTGCCATTTCTATGTCAAAATTTAAAAATCAAAGTTTAGCAAGAATATGTCTTTATATAAGGAGACTTTTTCGCTGATTTTTGTCTATTTATATAAAGGAAATGCTTAAAATTTTTTTATTTTATTTTTATTTTCTCCTTTTCTTATATTTTCTCGGTGTCTTAACCTATCTGTTAAGTTTTACGCTTGTAGCTCAATGAGAACTTACATAAAAATCAATTCCAAAATTCCCTCCGTTCCTTTGGATTTTTCTAAATATCTCAGTCCGTGCGCCCCCTAGCGAAACTTTTTGTATTGTGTCATCGACCTCTGAATTAAGCTTAAATTTTTAGCCTCTAGCTCATCGAGAAGTTTCTTAAAACCCGGTTTCAAATTTCCAAATTATTATCTAATCTTTTCGATCCGTGCGCCACCTAACGGATTTTTTTCTCCTTTTGTTCCTTTGTCACGGTGTCTTAACCTGTCTCTGAGGTTTCATGTTTGTAGCTCAATGAGAAGTTACTTTAAAATCGATCTCAAAACACCAAATTTCCAAATTCTTATCTAAATATTTCAATCCGTGCGCCACCTAATGGAATTTTTTCTCCTTTTCTTAAATTATCTGGGCGTCTTATCCAATCTGTGAAGTTTTACAGTTGTAGCTCAATGAGAACTTACATAAAAATCAATCCTCAAATTCCCTCCGTTTCGTACGATTTTTCTAAATATCTTATCCCGTGCGCCCCCTAGCGAATGTTTTTTGTATCGTATCATCGGATGTCATCGACCTCTAAATTAAGTTTGAAATTTCAAGTCTCTAGCTCATCGAGAAGTTATTAAAAGCTGGTTTGAAAAATTTCAAATTCTTATCTAATTATTTCGATCCGTGCGCCACCTAACGGATTTTTTTCCTTTTGTTGCATTGTCACGGTGTTCTAACATATGTGTAAAGTTTCACGTTTGTACCTCAATGAGAAGTTATTTAAAAATTGATTGCAAGATTTGTATGAAAAGCGGACCAACATTCAACCGACCTAATATAAAGGAAGTAAAAAATATCGTAGCGTAAGCAAAGAACCAACAAAAACATTTCAACGCTCTACAACTCCGAAGTTCAGGCAAGCATTCAAGCCATCATCATCGCGTGCCCATCAAAAAAGAATCAACGGCTTTAGCAAAGAAATATTTACAGCTACAGCTATAGCCAGCTAGGTACAAATACACTGTGCAACAGCATATTTGGGAGCGCAATAATTCCAACTTTGAATGGAAGAAATAGTTTTGCATAATTTAGTCAATTCCTTTTTGCTATGGCCATTTTAATCTTGCAATATTTTAGCTGAGTGCATGAAAATACACAGAAGAGGTAAATTTTTACGAGGAACAAGTTTATAGAAATATCAATCCATTACCTTTTATATAAATATGAAATCCTTCCTTTTTTAGGAACTTTGCATTAAATCGTTCTTAGTAGTCGCTTACTGACTGTTGTTGTTGTTGTATTAACGATAAAGACACTCACCGAAGGCTTTGGGGAGTGTTATCTTTGTTGAAGGTCCTTTGCCGGATATAGATCCGGTACGTTCCGGTAACAAAGCACCATTAAGGTACTAGCCCGACCATCTCGGGAACGATTTATATGACCACATTAAACCTTCTAGGCCATACCGCCCTTCCCACCCCCTAGTTCCATGAGTATATTCTAAGCCCTCTAACCGACTGACTCACTTACTTAATTGGCGCTTAACCGTTTAAACGGTTATTGGGGGTCCAACAAGGCACGCCAGTCGCTTCTTCGCTCTGCCAACTGGTGCCAATTGTCACACCAAGGGAGTTAAAATCGTTTTCCAACTGGCCATTCCAGCGGAGTGGGGGCGGCCCTCTTCCTCTGTTCCCATAGGCTGGTTCCGATAAAAATACTTTCTTGGTCGAAGCGTCATCTTTCATTCGCATAACATGGCCTTGTCAGAGTAGCCGCTGCATTTAAATCGCTGGACTATGATGATATCTGCGTAAAGCCCGTACAGCTCATCATTAAATCTTCTTCGGTACTTGCCATGGCCAACGCTTAGAGGTTCATAAGTCTTTCGAAGAACTAGTGGTAGCTAGAAGATTTAAAAGTGAGCTCTTGATAATCGACTGTCACGTCAATATATGTATAGATTGGTAGTCAGGAGGTGATTAACGTAAAAATTTCACACATTACTTCATCAAGAAGTATCCTGGAATGCAAAGAAGCATTGGAGACACTTCGTTCAGGCCGGACCATTCATTAATACTGGGTTCCCGGCTGATCAGTTGACAAAAGAGGGTGCAGCACTCGATGAATCGACGGTAGACATCGCAATCGTTTTGGGAGAAATCAAAAGGAGACGAACGGTGTGGACAGAAGCGCAGAGCTGCAAAATTTCTAAGATTATGTGCAAATTCGACGATGTTGGACTCACAAAGTTACTCATTCTCTAAATAGAGAAGACTTGAGGCTCAAGACGGGTATATTAACTGGACATTGCCTTCATGCTTATAACTTGAGCCTCGCCAATAACAGCAGATGTAGGCATTGCGAGCTAGGTCCTAAAAAACGTCTAGTGTTTCGCAAGTTTGCCGGGTTTCTTGTAAAAACTAATGGTACATAAAAATCCGTTTGTTCGGCAAATAAATTCCGATAGAACTATGGACACATGCATTCTTTGTGAGGTCTTTATTGACTGGTCAATTCAACCTAACTTGAACAAAGATCCCTGCTTTATCTCATTCGCATTGTCTGTGCAAATTAGTGCTGCATATCTAATCAATTATGCACCTTTGTAGGAAATGAGAAAGTCAATATGGGGATTATAAAAAATATGTTGCATATTTCAAGGCGGAAAATGCCCCTTTGTATAAGAAGTCTAGGAGCCCCTGTAGTGAAAATTTATTGACGCATGTTTTGGTAGAACATTTTATCCCTTTACTTACTTACTTACTCCAACAAGGCGCGCCAGTCGCTTCTTCTCTCTGCCAACCGGCGCCAATTGGTCACACCAAAGGAGTTGAAATCGTTTTCCACCTGGTCCTTCCAGTGGAGTGGGGTCGCCCTCTGATTCCATAGGCGGGTTCCGATAGAAACACTTTCTTGGCCGGAGCGTTATCTTTTCCACCCTTTAGTGACCCCAAAAAAAAATAAAATGAGTTCCAATGAACACTGAACCAGATCCAAAAAAAATTTAATATGCAAATGCAACAACAACATGGTTAATTGGTTGCTGTGCCGCCCGGATACCAAGATCAGAGCCCAAGTAGTGCACAGGGCGCCAGTTTGATGCACATTTCTACTGGAACAAATTGCTGCTGATTCGGTACTCCATTCGAACCATTTGGGGCGGACAATGAACCTGCTGATATCTTTTAGCAACAGTAGGATTGTGATCCTGATATTTATCTGAATCAATTTCAGATACGTTTTCCTAAAAACATTTCTTATACCCAAACAAGGTAAGTGGCGCCAATATGCATTTAAATTGTTTTGTCTCCTTTTTCTACAACCACCTGATCAACAATTCATATTCCTTTCATTAGACCAAGGAATGCAACACCATTCTGAAAATTTTCTATATCGTCCTAAGTCTTTTAGCAAGAGTTCGAACCAACCAATCTTCCAACAATAATTCTCAAATTGTTGTACAGTGAATATCAAGTTGGATATTTATAAAACTTTTTGCTACGCTTGGCTCAGCACAAACGAACGATCTATTGTACTTTATGCGAATACAGACGGGGTACGGTAGATTATATATGTTTGAAAGTTTGTATGTGTTATGTTTACAGATTTTCGGAGACACCCAGCCATGCTTTCATAGTTCTTCTTCTTCTTCTTCTTGCGCCGATGACACCTTCACAGTTTATATTTTCAACAACGATAAAACGCTGATTTCGAAAGGAATTCATTTTCTGTCAACGTTCATGCTTTATCCATGGCTTATGACTTTTTCTTTTGATGCACCTAAATTTTTCATGAACTTTTTTTCACATTGCGATTAAATATTTCTTGTTTTTATTCGTTTTTGGTTTTTCTTACTATTCTTTTAGTAGCATCATACATAAGAAAAATACTTCTTTATTTTTCAACACTTTTTACACTCTCGTTACTTGAGTTGAGCTTGTACGGCTTTGGCTTTTAAAGGAAGTGTGCAGCTCACATCCTTAGCCTATCCTTTTATCATCAAGCAAATGTTCATCAAAGCGTCAGGTAAAAGTGACGACTAAAGAGATGTATAGTGGTGCAACCCATCGGTCGGATGTGGCATGTGGCAGGTTAACTGGCTGACAGGTAGATAGACTATCGTATGTAAGCATGTATGTTTGAGTGAAGGTGCATATTGTGAAAGCAATGCAGCAGCAGTGTGACTGCTGGAGAATTTATAAAACTTAAAGAAATTTACTAAATTTTTTATAAGGCCTCAAGGCCCGATGGAATCTCAGTAGAATCCATTCAAGAAATTTCAAAAATAAGTCCAGAACTCATGCTGTACGAATTAGGGTCAGATTGCTTACAGAACCATGGAAGAAACAGCAGCTAGAAAACATTGGCAAGGGCAAAGGGATCTAGATTTGCCATCAACGTAACGGTTATTTTGCAAGCTTGACACAGCCGGAAAACTGTTTGAGATATTCCTAATATCATCTACTGTAACCAAGAACAAGCAGCAGGACAATCACTTTTATTTAAATGCATTTGAAACTCGGCAATATTTCGGGCTACTATAGCCTTCCTCAATACTGTCCTTTATCACCATTGTATGCGGGCTGTTTTTTTATGGCTTATGCATTTAAATATGCACCAAAGGTATTTTTACTTGCCGCTTAAAACCCTCCCTACATCATTGCTTACTGCTCACGCATCATTATATTCCGACAAAAAATGTGATTATAATGCATGCGGGAGTAGTAGCAGATTTTGTATCTGGAGGCTTTTAATGTATCTAGGTACCTCTTCAGGCTTTTTACTCCATATCACATAGGGACTAAGAGTGCCACCACCTAGACGGGATAGTCTCTGCCTAGCTAGAGTTACGCATTCGCAGAGATTGTGAACCGGCGTTTCATCATCCAGCTCACAGAAACGACACATTTGTAGATGTAACTGTGTAGGATTGCAATGAACGCACGGCCGCCCGGCTGTCCGACATAATGTAGATGCTCTTCGATTTTGAACCTCTTAAAAATACTTAAAAATACTTGAGAGATTACTTGAAATACGCATAAGGGAACTTCTTGATAAGTTACACGCACAAGAACTGCGATTAGTATTATTCCGATAGCGCCTTGAACACGGTTCCCGTACTCATTTAAAAGAATCGAGAAACTTATCGTTAAGAGAAAGTATCGGGAGAGGTACTCGGTAACTACTCACATTCGGAATCAGTACGCCTGAATACTTGTCGGTATATTAGTCAGGTCAGGTCTTATACAGAGTATTTTTTGTTTTTTGTGTGCCCTTCATGCAGTTAAAATAGGCTTCGAGTTTTCTGACGGCGTTTTTAGGCAAGCTAAGTTGTAAAGGAAATGCAATATTCCGAGAATCGAACTTGCATTTTTATACGAAAACGCAAAATTGCCAAAAATTGGAGTAAGAGTCAGTAAGCAGATATGTAGAGGCACACCGACAAGGTGGGGTGCTGTAACCTTTGTTGTGACTTCCCTTCCGTGATGCTCGAAGTCGTGAAAAGAACATGGCTAAACTAGTAGGTGGGTGCAGAAAAGTTGGCTTAGGCTAAATTCATGAGAAAGTACAAAACAACTACTTTAAAACTGATAAGGCTACCCAGTCAGCAGCTAACTCTTCAAAAGTTACAAGGTTTTGGGACTAGCCAACGACTGCAAACTAACTTCAAGCGGAGTGGGTGCGGAAGCCCGTATTGCTTTTATTACGCGATATATAGGAAATGGAGTCCGAAGTCGAATAGTACGTGCTTTGGCTGTATGAGGCTGCAGTGCGACTAGTACTGATGGAAAGCACTTCGGGAAAAGTACAATCCCACTAGCTGCTTTGGCCGATTTTCTACAAATATTCCTGTTCATAAAGCAAGCGAAGAAATGTCAAAAAGGAATCGTAGGTGCTGAGTGGATGGGTATGATAGAATAAAAAGGGTCAAAGCACATCAAAAGGTAAGAGTGTCACAGATTGTGCAATATCAAGAGCCTCATTATAAGACTACAATGAGAGAATGACAAGGAATCCTTTGAATGGATCGAGGGCCTACACCCGTAAAATTTAAGCGGTCTATACTTGTTGAAGGAATAGATACTTCAAATATGTTTGATTGTAGACAACTCTGGCTGACATAACGTCAATTGACCATATGACCACTTTATTGGCCACAGTCAATTGCAGTTATGACCATATGAAATGGTCATTACGTGAAATTTTAAATGGTTACGATATTGACATTAGACCATCCTGCTTTTCCGAAATGGACATAAAGTCAACTGTTTTTTTTTCAATCAAGTAGCCAACACTATTACAATTTTAGCAATTGTCTAATGAAAAGAAATATTTTTTTTTGATTCCAAATTTTCGGATACATCGCTCCTTTTCCATATTGTGTTATATCGTGTTCTAGCGAAAAATCTGGAAAAAAAAGTAACACAATGAGGTCTTCTCTGAGATAGAAGAACTTATCCCGTTTTTTTTTATTCCAAATTTTGGGCAGCAGCGCTACTTTTCCTATATCAGTTTTCATTACAGTGCAAAAGAGGAACTAAAAAACAGGTTCGGCGAAGGTTCCTTGATATAAGAAGATCATTTTCAACTAAACGTCTAACCTATCTTGCGAAATTTGTTTGTTTTTTAAACGGTTTTATTTAGCTTGACTTAACAGGCAGGCCGGCACGAATTTGGTAATTAAAATTTAAGTACTTCCCGATAAGCTACAAGCTTGAAACTTGGAATATAGTTCAGAACCCGATGACAATGAAATAATAAGAAAAAACTCGGATAGGTGGCGCATGGATCGAAATATTCAAAAAACCGTATTTTTGGTACGATTTGGTTCATATTTGGAACACATAATACATACATGAATAGAAAGCGACCTATAAAAAAATTGCCACTAGGTGGCGCAAGGATAGAGATATTCTAAAAACATCGTATTTGTGGTCGGATTTGGCTCATATTCGGAACACATAATACATACAAGAATAGAAAGCGACCTATGAAGAAAATCTCCGCTAGGTGGCGCAAGGCGCGAGATACATATTTTATTAGGAACACATAATGCATACTTGAATAGAAAGCAGCCTGTGAAAAAAGCGCCGTCAGGTGGCGCAAGGATCGATATAGTCAAAAAAAATCGTATTTGGGGTCCGATATGGCCCATATTTAGCTTTGGAGCACATAAGTTCAAATTTTGCTAGTGAAATTTCAGTAAATAATTCAAGGCCCGTTAGAAGAGACGTTAAAATACTTTGCAGCACATAAGTTCAAATTTTGTTGGTGAAATTTCAGTACAAAATTTAAGTCCCGTTAGAATAGACGTCAAAATACTTTGGAGCACATAAGTTCAAATTTTGTTAGTGAAATTTCAGTAAAAAATGCAAGTCCCGTTAGAATAGACGTCAAAATACTTTGGAGCACATAAGTTCAAATTTGTTAGTGAAATTTCAGTAAAGAATTCAAGTCCCGTTAGAATAGGCGTCAAAATACTTTGGAGCACATAAGTTCAAATTTTGTTAGTGAAATTTCAGTAAAAAATTCAAGACCCGTTAGAGAAGACGTCAAAATACTTTGGAGCGCATAAGTTCAAATTTTGTTAGTGAAATTTCAGTAAAAAAGTGTGATGACTAGTACCTAGAACCTACTTAATTATTTTATACCTTTTAGTATTATTATTACTTAATGTAAGTATTGTTTTCAATAAAACCGTTTAACTGATTTAATTAGGGGGACTCATTTAACCTTATAAATGCCTTATAAAGTGTGTAAACATATAAATTTATCTAGTGCGTAAACGAACTGTCAAATTTTGTATGAAAAATCATTTACACAATTTGTATAAATTTACGCGTACATTTCATGGTGTAAACGCGGTAAACTCAAAGGAATGCAACCTTGCAAACATAATTGCCATCGTTTTCATCAGAATTCTCCGACATCAGCAAGTCATTTACAAGAACTTCTTAGTAAAGATGTTTTAGTTTTGATTTTTCACTTAATCTTGGCATTTTTAAATTTGTATAACAATCAAAAATTTTTTTGGCAATAATCGACAATTAAGTTTATCAAGAATATTACTAGGTGCGTTCATATAACAGCGTGTGTAAATGGATATAATTTTACACCTTATAAATTTATATGCTTTAATGAGTCCCCCTATTATTTTATTTGTGCTGAGCTTAAATTGCTGTACATGGTTATAAGGCCAAACAGAAATTTCTTAAATGATCATAAAGTCAAATTAAGAAAGGTAATACAATTAATTGACCTCGTGGCCATTTGAAGTGGTCATAATGTCAATAGGTAAATCTTTTGGCTTTTGAAAAGTAACTTCGATGAGCTTGGTCGCAGACATAAGCCTACCTACTAACTTTGAGACTAATTTATGCCCTTTTGTGCCCGATATAGATTTATTCCGGATGACTCCCATCAGGAATTATTTACGAAATTTTTTGCAGGGATATGTAAGCACATACATAAAGCGTGTCTATCATGCTACGTGATATACTCAGTGTAGTGTAGATGCACGTACGTATTAAGCAGGTGAGGGTAGAAAAAAAGGAAAATCTATTTGAAAAGCATCAAGTTGTCAGCCACACACAGGTATTCAATTGCATACGAAGATAGAACATAGAGTGCACCAAGAAATGTGCTGAGTGTGCATCTCACAACTGCAAAAAGCAACAACAAACACGTCAACAAACAAAATTTCGAAGATGTATGAACAGCAAATCCTAGCTAAAGCATCATTTTAACGATCAACTGTGCTTATATTTTTGAAAATACTTCAGCAACATTTATGTACCTGCGCTATCTTTGTGGAGAGCTAAACAGCAGCACTTGTGCGTTGGAGAAATTGACGTTTCTTCACTTGTTTTGCTTGCCTTTGTCATTTTTCATTCTATCGACTTTTGGTTATATGTTCATACTAGAGTTGTCACGAATATTCTGCAACTATTCGGTATTCGGTCTATTCGGCCACTTTTTTGCTATTCGGTATTCGGCCGAATATTACGTAAAAAAGACACGCTATATTACTCAAAATTATGTACTTATTTCCAAATTACAACACTTTAGTATTTAAAATTGATCAGTGGGTAAGATATGTTAGATAAAAATAAGCTTTTCATCATTTTTGGGTAGTAAACGATTATGCTTTTCATCGTAAATGTTACCAGCATCAGAAAATAAGGTCTCACTATACACGCTACTTCCAGGAGAAGAAAGATAAACTTTAGCAAACTTTTAAACTTTGCCACAGCATTCTTCTCCACGTCCTCCTCATCATTAGCATTTCGCATATTATCTGTAGCGACTTCCTCAAAGCAGTTCCAGAAACTGTCGTGTATTTCAGTAGTCCTATCATTTTCATTCAGGTTTCTTTTCTTACGAATTGGAAAAGAATCGTCATCGGTACTATTTTCTTCTTCTAGAAGAATTGTTTGTCTTGCTCTTTCTGCTTGAACCAATCTTAGGAAACACGTTTTGAAGCGAGGATCCAGAAAAGCAGCAACCAGATATTTGTTTTTTCATCGAAGCTGAATCGCCTTTCAAACTCGCCTTGCAGTGAAGATCTCATTGTTACTAAATTTGGTACTTTCTCAGCTGTCTCTGCTTTTCCCAGATATTTTAATAAATTTACTGCATGTGGAATCACTTCAGAGATGCAACAGATACCTGAGCTCGTTATTTTTGTAATCTCTTCGAATGGTTTGAGGAGTTTGATACATTGTTCCAATAGTTCCCATTGTCAGATTTATTAAAGTTTCATGATCTGTTATGTACAAGCAGGAAAACAGGTGTCCACTTGTCTTAATCCAGCTAACGCGCCCCGACAAGCATGTATTTCGTGCCGATATTCGGCGGCCGAATATTCGGCGCTTCGGCCGACAGCGTTGCCGAATATTCGGTATTCGGCCAATTCACTATTCGTGGCATCTCTAGTTCATACATACATATGTACGTACGGAGGTGTTTATGAGCTCATTGCTTAACGGTTTGTTATATTTAGTAAAGTGATTTTTGCTAAATCATTTTCAGCTGTGCAGCTTTATAACATTAATCCTATTTCTTGTGTTGCTATTTTTTCATTCTCCAACTTCAACAAAATTCTACGGATGCACTAAGCTATTCCTTATGCTCTTCATTATGAGCAATAATATAGTAAAATAAGTTTTGGTTGAGTTTAGCTAATAAACATAAAAAATGTCAAATATAAAGAGGATTGTTGTTGTTGTAGGGATAAGGACACTCCCCGAAGTCACCATTAAGGTACTAGCCCGACCATTTCGGGAACGATATGATATGACCACATGAAACCTTATAGGACATCCCGCCCTCTCACTCCTAGATCCATTAGGAACTTGGGGTCGCCAGTGCCTCGGCTGTCAAAGAAATAGAATTCGCCACGGGTAGGTGAGGTTGACAGTTGGGTTTGGAGAAACTACATATATGTATTAGCGCTGGCAACCCCTTGAAAGGGTTGCGTTACACAATCCCTTGAATCAATTTGGTATTTTAGTCGCCTCTTACGACAGGCATACCTGCCGCAGGTATATTCTAAGCCCCCTAACCGCTGGGGTTAAAAAGGAGGAATCGCGATACTGTCCGGCTAGGAAATAATCTGTGAAAATCTAGACATAACCTGTTTCTGTCTAGTTATGGCCTATGGTCTAGAGAGTCTCAAGTATGGAAAACTTACAGATTGGGTCTATGTGTTGTCCAAATGCTAAATTTTATCTAGGTGTCGTATGAGGTCCGTCGAGTTTTTCGAGGTTATTCCATAATCTGGCTAAAAGAAAATTATATCTAGCCGCTTTGATAGTCTGTCCAATTTTTCTGAGAGTCACCTTCCTGAGAGTCACCTTCCATTGACAAACTGTCAAACTTATTGTAAAGCTACTTTTCTGATACTCTCTGATAAGCTCTTGGCGGAACAGAGTTCTGTTATTCCGGGCAGAAAGCTTAAAGCATTTAGAGTATTAGAGATTCATACAGCAATTCTTAGAACGTCTTAGAAGGCCTACAAAGATTCGTGCCGCGTAATCCTAGGTTTTATAAATGCATATAACTACAATACAGTTTTTTTTATTTCAAAAAGTTAGGTTTCTTTTGAAAATCTCTTAAAAGTGCGGTAGAGTTACAAGCTTTAATGGCAAAAATACCAGACTTTACTTTTAAACAAACTTTCGTAGATCTATTTCAATTCCGCTAGATTTTCAAAGACTTTTCCTAGACCACGATAAAAAGGGCAGGAGCTTCAGTAGGATCAGACATGTTCTATTCAATGGGCTCACTGAAGTTACCAGCGTTTGGGATAAAACTACATGTAAGCGCCTGTGCTATATAAAAAGTTAAATATGAAATATGACCGTTATAGAACTTGAATTCAAGCGAATACTGGACGCTTTCTTCATAATTATTATGGCGGAAACCAAGAAGATGATATTGTTCTGTCTTCACTCCCGAGAAGCTAGCTGATGAAGAAGTGAAATTCAGAAACATGTCCTAGTAACCATCGCCGTTTGTAAACTTGGCAATTTTTCTCTACTATCAATAACAAAAGCAATTGTATAAAGCAATATGAGCATGTCTCGCTAATTAAATGCAGTCATTTTTTTAGTTGATTCGATTGTTGAAACAGTCAAATCAAAATCAACAAATTGTGCGTAGTTGATATAATATTCGTGATGGATGAAAATTAACAGAAATTTCATGTACTTAGAAAAATTGAGCTTTCTTCTTTTTAACCATGAAACATTTTTCCTCAAGTGAATTGCTGAAAATGTAATGCAATTTAATAATCTCAATGAAAGTAACTATAAGTCATAACGAAACTAGTATGAAACTATGTCAAACAAAAAACAAAACTAAAAGTAAATAAAATATGCATTAATGAAGTTTAATAATCATACACACATACACTCATAATGGTAATCGTACACGGAACTCTCATGTTTAATTCCTAATGACGACTTTATAAGCTCTCGTATAGGCATACCACATAACATTGGCTCATTTATCAAAAATTTTCGCTTAATAGATTTGAACCCAAAAGTCACACTTAATGCCGTTTTTTTTAACATTTTTTCTTTATTGCTAAATCATTCATAATGCTCAGACATTTTATTGCTTCTTATTACCATGCACGTCAGAGTAAGAATAAACAACAAGAACATACTTTCATACAGTGGTGACCACATAAATAGAAGCCTAATTTTCTTCCATATTAAAACAGATTTTGTTCGTCCATTGGACAGAAGAAAATGAGTAACACCCTCAACAAAAAAAATCTCAAAACTACTGGATGACATTTTGAACTTGCACAACTTTAAAGCAAAATAAGTAAAGAAGGTTAAGTTCGGGTGTACCCGAACATTACATACTCAGTTGAGAGCTATGGTGACAACATAAGGGAAAATAACCATGTAGGAAAATGAACCGGGGGAAACCCTGGAATGTGTTTGTATGACATGTCTATCAAATGAAAGGCACTAAAGAGTATTTTATGAGGGAGTGAGCCATAGTTCTATAGGTGGACGCCATTTAGGGATATCGCCATAAAGGTGGATCAGGGTTGACTCTAGAATTTGTTTGCACGATATGGGTATCAAATGAAAGGTGTTAATGAGTATTTTAAAAGGGAGTAATCCTTAGTTCCATAGGTGGACGCCGTTTCGAGATATCGCCATAAAGGTGGACCAGGGGTGACCCTAGAATTTGTTTGTACGATGTGGGTATAAAATTAAAGGTATTAATGAGGGTTTTAAAAGGGAGTGGTGGTAGTTGTATAGGTGGTCGCCTTTTCGAGATATCGCCATAAAGGTGGGCCAGAGGTGACTCTATAATGTGTTTGTACGATATGGGTATCAAATTAAAGGTGTTAATGAGTATTTTGAAAGGGCGTGGGCCTTAGTTCTAAGGGTGGACGCCTTTTCGGGATATCGCCATAAACGTGGACCAGGGGTGACTCTAGAATGCGTTTGTGCAATATGGGTATCAAAAGAAAGGTGTTAATGAGTATTTTAAAAGGGAGTGGGCCTTAGTTCTATAGGTGGACGCCTTTTCGGGGTATCGCAAATTAGACTTTGTTTGTACGATATGGGTATCAAATGAAAGGTGTTAATGAGTATTTTTAAAAGGGAGTGGGTCTTCGTTCTATAGGTGGTCGCTTTTTCGAGATATCGCCATAAAGGTGGACCAGGGGTGACTCTAGAATATGTTTGTACGATATGGGTACCAAATGAAGGGTGTTAATGAGTATTTTAAAAGGGCGTGGGGCTTAGTTCTATAGGTGGACGCCTTTTCTAGAATGTGTTTGTACGATATTGGTATCAAATTAAAGGTATTAATGAGTGTTTTAAAAGGGATTGGTGGTAGTTGTATATGTGAAGGCGTTTTCCAGATATCGACTAAAATGTGGACCAGGTGACCCAGAACATCATCTGTTGGATACCGCTAATTGATTTATATATGCAATACCTGCCAAGATTTCAAGGGTTTTTTATTTCGCACTGCAGAACTTTTATACTCAGTTGAGCAGAACTCACAGAGTATATAACTTTGATTGGATAACGGTTGGTTGTACAGGTATAAAGGAATCGAGATAGATATAGACTTCCATATATCAAAATCATCAGTATCGAAAAAAAATTCGATTTAGCCAAGTCCGTCCGTCCGTCCGTCTGTCCGTTAACACGATAACTTGAGTAAATTTTGAGGTATCTTGATGAAATTTGGTATGTAGGTTCCTGGGCACTCATCTCAGATCGCTATTTAAAATGAACGATATCGGACAATAACCACGTCCACTTTTCGATATCGAAAATTTCGAAAAATCGAAAAAGTGCGATAATTCATTACCAAATACGGATTGAGCGATGAAACTTGGTAGGTGAGTTGAACTTATGACGCGGAATAGAAAACTAGTAAAATTTTGGACAATGGGCGTGGCACCGCCCACTTTTAAAAGAGGTAATTTAGAAGTTTTGCAAGCTGTAATTTGGCAGTCGTTGAAGATATCTTGATGAAGTTTGGCAGGAACGTTACTCTTATTACTATATGTCTGCTTAATAAAAATGAGCAAAATCGGAGAACGACCACGCCCACTTTTAAAAAATTTTTTTTTAATTCAAATTTTAAAAGAAAAGTTAATATCTTTACAGTATATAAGTAAATTATGTCAACATTCAACTCCAGTAATGATATGTTGCAACAAAATACAAAAATAGAATAAAATTTCAAAATGGGCGTGGCTCCGCCCTTTTTCATTTAATTTGTCTAGGATACTTTTAATGCCATAAGTCGAACAAAAATTTACCAATTCTTGTGAAATTTGGTAGAGGCTTAGATTCTAGGACAATAACTGTTTTCTGTGAAAAAGGGCGAAATCGGTTGAAGCCACGCCCAGTTTTTATACACAGTCGACCGTCTGTCCTCCCGCTCGGCCGTTAACACGATAACTTGAGCAACAATTGATATATCTTTACTAAACTCAGTTCACGTACTTATCTGAACTCACTTTGTATTGGTGTAAAAAATGGCCGAAATCCGACTATGACCACGTCCATTTTTTCGATATCGAAAATTACGAAAAATTGAAAAAAGCCATAATTATATACCAAATACGAAAAAAGGGATGAAACATGGTAATTGTATTGGTCTATTGACGCAAAATATAACTTTAGAAAAAAACTTGGTAAAATGGGTGTGACACCTACCATATTAAGTAGAAGAAAATAAAAAGTTTTGAAGGGCGAAATCAAAAGCCCTTGGAATCTTGGAAGGAATACTGTTCGTGGTATTACATATATAAATAAATTAGCGGTACCCGACAGATGATGTTCTGGATCACCCTGGTCCACATTTGGTCGATATCTCGAAAACGCCTTCACATATACTAAGGGCCACTCCCTTTTAAAACCCTCATTAATACCTTTAATTTGATACCCATATCGTACAAACACATTCTAGAGTCACCCCTGGTCCACGTTTATGGCGATATCTCGAAAAGGCGTCCATCTATAGAACTAAGGCCCACGCCCTTTTAAAACCCTCATTAATACCTTTAATTTGATACCCATATCGTACAAACACATTCTAGAGTCACCCCTGGTCCACGTTTATGGCGATATCTCGAAAAGGCGTCCACATATAGAACTAAGGCCCACTCCTTTTTAAAATACTCATTAATACCTTTCATTTGATACCCATATCGTACAAACGCATTCTAGAGTCACCCCTGGTCCACGTTTATGGCGATATCCTGAAAAGGCGTCCACCCATAGAACTAAGGCCCACTCCCTTTTAAAACACTTATTAACACCTTTCGTTTGATACCCATATTGTACAAACGCATTCTAGAGTCAACCCTGGTCTAGAGTCAACCCTGGCGATATCCCTAAATGGCGTCCGTCTATAGAACTATGGCCCACTTCCTCTTAAAATACTCTTTAATACCTTCCATTTGATTTACATGTCATACAAACACATTCCAGGGTTACCCTAGGTTCTTTTTACAACATGGTGATTTTCCCTTACTTTATCTCCACAGCTCTCAACTGAGTATGTAATGTTCGGTTACATCCGAACTTAGCCTTCCTTTCTTGTTCATTTTCTTCTACTTAATATGGTAGGTGTCACAACCATTTTACAAAGTTTTTTCTAAAGTTATATTTCGCGTCAATAAACCAATCCAATTACCATGTTTCATCCCTTTTTTCGTATTTGGTATAGAATTATGGCATTTTTTAATTTTTCGTAATTTTCGATATCGAAAAAGTGGGCGTGGTCATACTCGGATTTCGGCCATTTTTTATACCAATACAAAGTGAGTTCAGATAAGTACGTGAACTGAGTTTAGTAAAGATATATCGATTTTTGCTCAAGTTATCGTGTTAACGGCCGAGCGGAAGGACAGACGGTCGACTGTGTATAAAAACTGGGCGTGGCTTCAACCGAATTCGCCCATTTTCCCAGATAACAGTTACCATCCATAATCTAAGCCCCTACCAAATTTCACAAGGATTGGTAAATTTTGGCAAATTATCCTAGACAAATTAAATGAAAAAGGGCGGAGCCACGCCCATTTTGAAATTTTCTTTTATTTTTGTATTTTGTTGCACCATATCATTACTGGAGTTGAATTTGTGCATAATTTACTTATATACTGTAAAGATATTAAATTTTTGCTAAAATTCAACTTAAAAAAAAATGTTTTTAAAGTGGGCGTGGTCGTTCTCCGATTTTGCTAATTTAAGCATACATATAGTATAATTGATTTGAATCGAGATAGATATAGACTTCCATATATCAAAATCATCAGTATCAAAAAAAAATTTGAGTGAGACATGTCCGTCCGCCCGTTCGTCCGTCTGTCCGTCCGTCTGTCCGTTAACACGATAACTTGAGTAAATATTGAGATATCTTCCAAATTTGGTACACGATTGGTATTGAAAATGAGCGAAATCGGATGATAATCACGCCCACTTTTTATATATATAACATTTTGGAAAACACAAAAAATCTAATTATTTCGTAAATAATATACCTAGAATGTTGAAATTTGATGTGTAGACTGATATTGAGACTCTTGATAAATTTTTTTTTAAATGGGCGTGGCACCGCCCACTTGTGATAAAATCAATTTTACAAATATTATTAATCATAAATCAAAAATCGTTAACCCTATCGTAACAAAATTCGGCGGAGAGGCTGCCTTTACTAGAAGGAATACTTTGAAGAAAAATTAACGAAATCGGTTAAGGACCACGCCCACTTTTATATAAAAGATTTTTAAAGGGTTGTGGACGAATATAATAAGTTAAATCTTAGCGGAAAATAGTTTTGTACCAATCGTATTTTTATTGTTCTGTTATATATTTATTTTAAAATAAACAGTAGGGAAATCCCCCTATCTGAAGGAAAACTGCATTGTTACCTGCTCAGGGTCATTGGTGTTAGCCTCTGTATCCTTTTTACTTCTGTTAAACGAAAATTAGTTCAGAATAGAACCATATGTATGTGTATTATTGCGCAGCCTTAAGCACACAAACCAAACAACAACAGCATTTCAAGTGTACAGCTGGGTATGTAATGTTCGGTTTCACCCGAACTTAGACTTCCTTACTTGTTAATTACAATTTTCTCCATTTTTAATGAAATTATTCCTATAACCAAGGATTAATAACGTCTTAGCTTTTAAGAAAATTACTTGCCTAGCGCGAAATCAATTCCATGTTTCTTTGTTTTTAGGAATAAAGATTAAATAATGTAAATTTGGAGTAGTGCTATGTGTACACAGTACAAGCTCTTATTTTCATACATTACTAGAATAACTAAATTGTGCTACCAAACCTTAAAGAACGCCTTTTCCTTCATTAGTATTTATGAAAAATTTACTTTTTATGAGTCGAGCTTCGATGCTGCTATAAATTAGCAAAAAATGTGTTGTTGTTGTTGGCGCTGGCATTGTGCGTTGAATTCTTAATTAATTGTTATTTAACTACGCTTTGCATGGGCACCAAACCTAATTGTGTTATGATGGCACAGTGCTCGTCGTACTTGCAACAGTCAAATAAGCATAATAAGCAAAAAATCATGCTTCCACACATACATACACAAGTATAAAGATACCTACGTGTTTAAGTTTTATTAATGATTTTATACAGCTAAAATACAACATACACATGTATATGTATGTAAGAATAGCTTTAAAATTTGGTGATAATCTTTTTCTAAAAAGTAAAAAAAAACAAATTTTTATTCCTTCTGGAATTTTTCGATTTCATTGGCAAGCAACGCCTTTACAATCGTTCAATTGGAATTTAGTGCACGTCAGATTATTTTTGGGGATACCAGCACGTAAAGCGTGAATACAAAAACAATGCAAACATATTGTAACGAATTTTGGGAAATTCCGCTTATTTGCAACCTTCTTCTAACGTTCGAATCGCTAAACTGTCAAATAAATAACTCCAATATTCTGTATTTAGAAGTTTTCATTGTTAGACTACTTTGGTGGTAGTACAATTATACTTCACTTCGCAACTAATAGCGTGTTTAAATCAAACTGATTAGTTATTACTCAGCTTGCGCTGCTGTTATACTCTCTGTTGCTTCGTCCGCATATTTCTCCAAAGGTCTAGACGTTTCACTTTCTAGAACTCTTGTATCTCCTGCTTGGTATTTGTTATATGCGTGTGTATTTGTGAGTAAGAGTTTCGGCTGGTGATTTTATCTGTGTGTGTGAGATAGCTCTTCGTCGCCTTCTAAGTGTTCCTAGCTTTAATGTGTACATGTACATAAGAGTGGCTGCTTCATGTTTTTGTTGTTGTACATTTATTTAGTAACAGCTTAGTGATGCTAATATTCGTCACAATATTTTTAAATAAAAACTAACAAAAGAGGTACAAATCAACTTGCTGCAAATTGACAAAAAAAATAAGTTTTACTGAAAATCTTCTAAAATAATAATTTTCAACTTGATTTGATAGATAAATCTACATACTTACACTGAAATAAAAAACTGATATAATCAACCTAGTTAGAGGTCAATTCAACCGAAATTTCTGTCAGTTTTTATATAGCACAGTTAGCTGTTGACGGCCACCCTGGTGGGGTGGTAGCGTGGCCCGTCACCGAAGGTGCTGCATTCAAATCCCGGGCAAAGCAACAACAAAAATGTTTCTAATTGAAAAAACTTTTTCTAAGCGGGATAGCCCCTCGGTAATAGATCGGCAAACACTCCGAATGTTAGCCTAACAAAAAAAGAGAAAAGCTCCTTTACCTTGCAGGTGCCGTTCGGAAACGACATTAAACATATAGGTCCCGTCCCGCCACTTTGTAGAAAAATTTAAAAAGGAGCACGACGCGAATTGGAAAAGAAGCTCGGCCTAAATCACTTAGGAGGTAAATTGCGCCAAGTTCTTATTTTATTTTAAATAGCTGTTGAAACAACTTCGCACAGATTGCTGATTCTGAATTGACCGTTTTTAACAGTGAAATCAACAAAAATACGCAAGCCAATGATCTGTTAGCTTAACGAATATTATTGTTATTCTAAAACTGCCAATAAAAACTCTAGAAATGACAGATTTCGTCAACATAAAAATAACAATGAAGGCTGTGGATATGACAGAGATTTCTATGGATACTTATAGTCATACGAACAAACTAGTGAACACCGTGAGCGTTAGTTTCTGTTTAAATTTAGCTAATGCATTTACTTAATATTGACAGTTGTTTGCTGTTGGAATTACCAAAGAAATCAGTTCTTTTAACAGAAAAGCAATTTCGTTTCATTGCGAGTCTGTCATTTTGACGAAATACTATTACTGTAGAACATCAGTTTCTCCTCTGTTAAAATTACTAAATAAATGCTTTGGTTCTTTTTACAATAAAATCGGTTGAATTAACCATAATGCGATAAATTTTACCAATTTGGAACGAGGACTTATGTTATAGATTAGATCCGCTCTCTTTGTAAATAGATACTAGAAGTTCTCAAGAACCTAGCTTTATGACTGCCTGACCCTGCCGCCTCTGGTAGCTAGAGCTTTGACAGGGCGAACGCAGGTCACGGGCAATTTTATATCCCGTAAAATTTAGTATAATAAAGTGCAATTTTCAAGTGTTTTAGATTTCTCGTTATTTTTAATGAATTTTTATCTGCAATTTTTGTAAACCATTAAAAGTATTTATAGCAATAACTGCAGAGAAAAAATTATTAAAAATCAACGCGAAGTCTCAGATACTTGAAACTAGCACTCCATTATACTAAAGTAGTATGGGCTTTAAAGCTGCATAACATAATTTTTTAAATGTTTATGGAAACAAATTATTTTTTTAGATTTTTTTTTGTAATTTAAAATTTTTTACCCACATTTTAGCTTTGGCTGAAAAAAAGTGTTCAATTTGTATCCACTGTGTGCTACGTGGACAGCGCAATTTCCCAAAAAGCGCCGTCACATAAGAAGTTTCTCATATAGATGCGTTTAACGCAATCTTATACATGATGAGTAGATTGCACGTATTTTTTATGGAGAACGGCGGATCGAGCGACACTAGCGCCATCTGACATGAAAAAGTACCCAACTTCCAACTTTGTTGCAAGCAAAGCATAAGAAGAAGAATTCGACACTTGCTTTGGCTAAAGGTGTTTTCACACTTGGCAAATTAAATTATTTTTCCCACTCTTTGGTACTCTTCTACCGTTCACAATTATAAGCTGCATATTAACAAATGATTAGGAGACAAATATGTATAGCTAGAATTTTCATAACAGCGCTTTGCGAAATTTTTAAATGAATGGCAAGGCGAAATAAGTTTCAATTGCTAAGTCTGAAGTTACTTTATATTTATAAATGCAATATCTTGCGTGGAGATGCTGCTGTCATAAGATTGCGTTGAACGCATCTATATGAAAAAATTCATTGTAGCTCGGCCTGAACTGAGTAGTGAACTATTTCCAGCCCCAACCAGGTGTAGTATGGACAGCCAGTTAAGTACTTGCTTTACATACAACTGAGGAAGTATTTGTATTGTGACGAATATTATCATCCCTAAGCTGATACTAAGCAGCCACTCGTATGTACGTAAGCAAATTAATCATCATGTATACAAACATGCATACAAGGCAGCAGAGAGATGCTCACAAACGCATGTCATCATCAGCCGAAGTAGTACTCACATATATATATATATACAAACTGCAAATATACATGTATAGCTGGTAACCAAGCATGAAGTTCACGAAATTACTAGACCTTAGGAGAAATGGGTGAACGAGGAAACCGAGAGCAGCTCGAGCTGAGGCATGACGAAGCAGTTTAATTTAAACACGCAATTAGTTGCGAAGTAAGAGTTATTGTGAAGTACTCTCAAAAAAGTCTTATAAAGACCATTTTGCATTATTGAATATTGGAGTTATTTATTCAACAGTTTAGCGATTCGAACGTTAGCAGAAGGGTTGGAATAAGCAGAATTTTCCTAAATTCGTTACAGTATTATATTTCCTTCCTTTTATGTGTGGGAGCAACTTCTATCACGATTTGAAAACGTTATTTGGTGCATAAAAATACTCGAATGCACAAAAAAAAGTTTCCATAAGTGTTACATCGATTGATAACATCCAAAGTTACGTTCCAGTACTTTAAAGTTGAAAGGTCTTTCTAATACAGAGCGTACTTCATTTGGTAGTTGTAATGGTAGCCGTTTGCCCTTATTTTATTAACTTTTTTCTACTCTTTGTTCTATTTTTTATTTTTACTTTTGCAATTCACTTACATTCATATTTACTATTTACGTTTGTTTACTTTGTTGATTTCACAAATCATTTCGGGGGCAACTTGTTCTATCGTCAATTGTTCTCACGTTCATTTTGTTGTAGTTGTTTTTATTTATTTATTACGCATTTATGTACGTATGTTTATAAGTGCTTTTGTATTTGCAAGATATTTCAAAGATAACGTTTTGCCTTTCATTCTAATAATTCGTTGTCCTTTTCTTCAAATTCGTAAATACAAGTGTTTTTGTACCTACATATCTACATACATACATATGTATGTATGAATGTCGTTACTAATTTATAATTTTCTAGCTAACGGTGCAACAATGTGTCATTCATTATTTTCCGTTAGCTGTAACCGTCCGAGAAATTACTGAAATATTAATGTACATATGTCTGTATATATTTCAGTCTCGTCATTAGTCATTTCACAGCTTGGGCCAATTTCAAGCCAAACCTTGATTCCAAAGCCAGCTCAGCTTAATTTCATGCTGACTTATTTTCTATTCTTTCGAACTTTACTTTTTCTTAATTTGCTTAGATACATACATACACATATACGAAGTTTTTCTTCGTTCTTTTTGAGGATACAGTGTGCTCCATGAAAATTAACAAAATAGAAAAATCTTTGTTTAATTCGTGTTTACCACTAGATTCCAATGCCTTTTGAGTAGTCGGAAGAATCTTTTGAAGCACACAGACCGGGCATAACAGCTGCTACCCTCAACAGCATTTCTTTCAACAGCATTGCTTTATTTAATTGGAGCAATTCAACGATGACATTAAGAAACCAGTGAGGTTTTATCTTCAGGAATCTTAGTCCCACTGAAACAAAGTATAGTACATATGACAGATTAGAAGCCTATCCATATATCATCTACGCTTTTGCCCAGAAAAGCAACAAAACCTCTCCGCGCTAACTCAATCAACTAGATTTTATTTACCAATTTACGCTGGCGCTGAAAAACTATTCGAAAAATAGAATATAAATTAAAATAATAATAAAACAAGTAAGGACGGGATAAGATAAAGCGAATTTTCAGATAAATAAAAAATAAAAAATAGGTAGATACTTTGTGTGAGGATGCAAAGTTTCACGTTTTTTGTGGTCTGCATGTAAAAACTATGACTACGAACCACGTATTTCAACAATATATGACGTAAACGTAAGTATTTGATGAAATTTGTTGAAACTTGAAGCTTCTAGCCGTAAAAAAAGGGGCAAAACTGACAGTTTATATGGGGTATATAATATATAAGCCACCGATCTCTATGATTTTTTCAGACAACAATATAAGCTATATACGTAAGCATTTGGTGAAATTTGAAGCTTCCCGCTGTTAAAAAGGTGTAGAAATTGCGAAAAGTTTCTTATCTGAACAATCGGTGTATATGCTATATATGCTATGTATACGACCGATCTCTTCGAATTTTTCAGACAACAATATTTGCTATATACGCAAGCATATGGTGAAATTTGACGGCTCTAGCTTTTAAAATGGGGTAGTAATTACGAAAAGCTTATTATCTGAACAATCGGTTGTGGGGGATATACATATGCTATATATACGACCGATAACATAAATTTTTCAGGCTACAATATGTGCAATATACGAAAGCATTTGGTGAAGTATGAAGCTTCAATCTGATAAATTGAGGAAGATATGACAAAAATCCTCTTTTCTGAAAAATCGGTTGTATCCGGCCGGTTCCGACAAATGTCTAATCGGTTACCTAAATATACCCGCTCACCAAATTTTGTCAAGATATCTCAAAAATTGAGGGACTAGTTTGCATAAAAACAGACATACGGACATGGCTAAATCAGCTCAGCTCTTCATCCGGATCATTTCGGTATACCTATCGATTTTTAATATACCATTTCATTTCTATGAAAGGTATACAAATTTAGATGCTGCCGGGACTGGAACCCAGGACGTTCGGTTTGAAAGGCGAAACACGCTACCATCATACCACTGCGGCTTGCTGCTCACAATTGTCATTTTTAATACAACGAGCGTTGACTCCAAAACTAGTTTTGATATTGCTCCGATAATAACACATTTATTATAAATCCTAGCAGATTTTTGGGCGTGGCTTGAAATAGCGGCGTTTATATAGAACAGAGAGTGTAAATGCATAATAAGCAGGGACGGAAAATAATAATTTTTTTTTCGGAGTCGAAAAAGTCAGGGTCAAAAAATTGTCCTAGGGGAAAATGTTTGAGTTCTCAAGTATCCCTATAGCAATATCATGTCGAATCATGCATCCTTTTTATTTTTCGAACTTATTCCATAAAATTCCACATATATAAGTAAAATCTGTATTTTTATTTTTTGAGTCCGATAGAACCAGTTAAACTCGGGCTTTTGAAAATAAATGTCCGGAAATAAAAGTTAAATACGGACTTTTATTTTTTAAGGCCAAAATAAAAAAAAATTTTATTTCGGATAAGCCGTTTCTTTGTTATCAAGCCGGACTTATATTTTGGCCTTAAAAAATAAAAGTCCGGATTTAACTTTTATTTCCGGACTTTTATTTTAAAAAGTCCGAGTTTAACTAGTTCTATCGGACTCAGGTAATAAAAATCGGAAAATAATTTTTTATTGATCCAAATATATTAGAAGTCCCAAATTAATAGTTCTGCAAGGAATTATATTATAAAAGGAATAACAGTTTCCTTCCCTGATAATAAGTACTTATAATCAAAGTTTACTGTACTTTTCATATTTCTACTATCTTTTACAGCAATTTTTTATTGCTCGCTTTATTGTAAGTCTTCATTGTTTTATTTATTTTGTCATACTTTATGATTCACCATACCTCTACTACAACAATACGTACTGCTATTTTTCCCCATTTGTTTATATTAATTTTGTAACGGCGATCGCTTCAATTGTTTATTCATGACACTATTCTTTGCGTCTACGACTTTAGGTATGCATAAACTTAGATAACTATTTCAGTATTTAGATAAAAGACAAGAAAATTTTATGTGCAAACGTCATCATTACTTATTTTTGTTTATAAACACTTTTTTTTGTTATTTGAATAAGCGACGCTATGGTGAAGTATCGCTTACACGTTTGCTGAGTAATTTATTAGATGATTGAATGCTGGGAGCGTACAAAATCTCTTTTTGAGCTTATAACGTTATTATTTGTTAAGCATGAAATTTGTGAAATTGCCGTAAAATTCTTTTGAATATATCGTTTTTGGTTATTTTTAAGCAAATTGTTCACTTTTTTCTTTACAAAATATTTTTGAATAAAAAAAAACTTAAGATTAAAAAAAACTTTAAATAAATTATCACTTTCCTTATAATTAAATTAATAAACAATTATTTTTTTACTGGCTTTCTTTTTCTTTGGCTTGTAGACATTTTTTAGACTACTTGCAACAGAGCATAAATAGTTTCATGATAGAGTTGTGCTTTTTCGTTCATTTCAAAGATTCGGTTCTTTCGTTCTTTTTCTAATGAAGGAACAAGTTGTTCTTTTTGTTCATCTGTTCCTTTTTTTAAGCAAATTTGTTCACTGCTGCTCACACCCACGAAAAAAATCAACTAGATGGGGTGTGTATGCAGCAATGCTTTGTGTAGGTATATTTAAATATGTTATGAATATATAAGTTAATATATATACATATGTATAATTAAGTTCAAAAAAATTACAAATTCCGGAAGATCCAGGAAGTTGAAAGAGTACAGACACAAGTTGTAAATATGAACTTTTCAAGTTTAATAAATGCAATAATTAGTTTCTTACAAAAGATGTTTTTCATAAATAGTCCACACATATCTTTAGTGTAAGTGGCATCATCGACATTCGTGTTCACTTGCCGTCATCCAGTGAATTTTACAGCTCCAATTCACGCTCAACTCTCACGGGAATGCTCTGTATCATTGAGAGACTTGATAAGCAGATATCGTGATATTTTCGCACACGTGAAATCTGATAGGCAGATGTCGCCGCTCTTTTTCATTTAAATCATACGGCGAAAACGCTAAGCAGCGACATCTATTTTTGAAAAAGTAGGTTTATTTAAGGCAGCGTTACCAAACTAAATTCAAGTAATTAACAAATTATCTGGCTCACAAATTGAACCAGACTTCTATCTGGATTTATCTGGTTCAAACCGTTGTTGTTGCATTTACAAATTGAACCAGACTTCTATCTGGATTTATCTGGTTCAAACCGTTGTTGTTGCATTTACATGCAAAATTATTTATCTGGCTTTGCCACCGGATGATGGCTACTGTGAAATTCTACGTACATATGTATGTATGAATTTACAATGTTCGCGAACGAGAAGAGAGAAAGAACTAAAAGAATAAATAGAACCGAAATCGAAGATCTAGTTCGCTTGTTCAGTTGAGAGACCCGGTCAATTGAACAAGTTCAGAACGAAACGACCCAACTCTATTCCATGATAAACAGGTAGGTTCTGAAATTCGAGTGAAAGTGAATATGAAAATGAAACCTAAAACGAGGGAATTAAAATTTGGTGTTCTGCAAACCGAGTTTTTCATTCATTTTCTTGCTCGTTTTAAATTCACCCTTAAAATGAACTTAGCATTTGACAGTTGTCAATTGATAAAGAAAAAATAATACATTTTAGGGAAAAATAAAACTTAAAATAAAAAATGAGTGCTATAACAACGCTTTCGTTTATTATTTTGGAAAATGAGAGAAATGGAGAAGAATCTCTTCATAGAAAGATACTCCGTGACCACTCAAATCCATTAGATGTGCCGGAATCTGCGTAAGTTTGTAGGGCATGCGGTGTATTCTGCTTTTTACATAGTGATTCTCATTATAGTTTCGTGTCCAGCTATCGCGTTAGCAAAGAAGCATTCATTATGCTCTTAAATATTGCTGCGCCACATATAAAGCACACTTCGCTTCCAACGACACTGCAAATGGCTGCAACATTGCGATTTTTAGCCGAAGGTGGCTTCCAAAAAGCTGTGGGTAAGGATAGCTACATCGCTATGGGGCGAAGCACGGTATCAAAGGTGTTAAAAGAAGTGCTGCGTATTTTGGAAAAATACTTGTGTCCCCGGTGGATTAAGTTGCGAATGACAAAAAGCGAACTGACTCAATGAAGCAACATTTTCAGCAACACTTTGGGATTCCTGGAGTAATTGGCTGCATAGACGGGACGCACATACAAATAACTAAACCTAATAAAGATCACAGCATATTTTATAACCGTAAGGGTTATTTTAGCATGAATGCAATGATTGTGAGTATACAAATATAAAATCTAAAAATATAAAATAATTTAAATAAGTAAATTATTACAGATATGTGATTACAATATGGTTATTAGAAGTGTTGATGGTCGTCACCCTGGGTCAAGTCACGATGCTTTGATATGGAGTGTAAGTAAAGCAAATGACTCCTTCCAACGCCGTTATGAGAATGGAGAACGTGGTTCTTGGCTTTTGGGTGATGCCGGATATCCACTTCAGCCATTTCTGCTAACACCGTTCAGAAATCCACAAGCTAACACAGCAGAGCATACGTTTAACCAAAAACATTGTTCAGGACGCAATATAGTTGAAAGAACTATAGGGGTGTTAAAAAGCCGATTTAGATGTTTAGCTCGTACTCTTCAATACCAACCGGAAAAGGTTGTACAAATAATTAATGTTTGTTGTGCTTTACACAACATTTGTATACACTACAAAGTCCAGGAAATCGTAGATGTTGACATAGAAAATCAGGAAGATGCTCTTGCCGAAGAAATATTTAACGATGCTATACTTTATGACGAAGCTGCATTTATTAGAGAAAACATAGCCAGTCACCTTCATAGAAATTCGTGAAAGTAGAAAACACAAAGCAAATACTTTAATTAAAAAATAAAAATAAATGTAAGGCGCGATAACCTCCGAAGAGATCTAAGGCCAAGCTTCTCTTCCAATTTGCGTCGTGCTCCTCTTGATTTTCCCTACAAATTGGCCGGACGGGACCTACATTTTTTATGCCGACTCCGAACGGCATCTGCAAGGCAGATGAGTTTTCACTGAGAGCTTTTCATGGCAGAAATACACCCGGAGCGCTTGCCAAACACTGCCGAGGGGCGACCCCGCTTAGAAAAATTTTCTTCTGATTGAAAAACTTTATTTCTAAAATTTTGATGTTGCTTTGCCCGGGAGTTGAACCCAGGGCATACGATGTGATAGGCGGAGCACGCTACCATCACACCACGGTGGCCGTACTTTAATTATTATATTAAAATCACATTTCAGGTACACAAAATTAATCACATTTCAGGTGTCAGTTTATAAATTAAAATTTGATACTTCATTACATAAATTACAAACTAAGAATCTAATTATTGTTTCCGCTTTTGTTATATTTTAAATGTATTTTAAGTTCAGTCAGTTCATTTTCCTTTTGTTTTAGCTCATTTTCCGTTTGCCGCTGTCTTTCCATTTCAAGATGGTGTCTCTTTCTTTCGGCATTGCTTTCACGTATAGCAGTCGTCGTTGCCTTTACTGCTTCATAGAGAGTTTCAACTGCTCCGCTCACATACACAGTTGCCTCAATACATCCTTTTAAACCATTTACAATGTTTTTCATATCTTTTGTTTGCTCGTCAATGTTGGCCTTAAGGCAATCAGTTGCAGAAGGCTCAGACCTTCGCGAGCGAGATAATGCAGCAGCTCTACTTGTAGATGGCTGGTCATCATCACTTGATGAATCTGATGGTGTCTCGCTTTCTGCAGCCCCGTAGTCTTTTGTGTTTGGAACACCTTTCACAGAAGTAATCAAGTACATAAACGGGCAATTGCATCTTCTGTTGGGGTTAGTACATATTTGTTGTATGGTCCACCTCCAGTTGCCCTAGCTTCTTTGCTATTATGAACGAGTTTCCTTTTTATAAAGGCTTTCCAATCTATCCAAACCTGCCAATTGTACACATTTAAATAAGTATAAGAAAATACACAAATTATACAGAAAAAATTAAATTTTGCACCTTTTCCAGCCAGAAATATCCTTATGAGGTGGGCCATGCTCGTTCAATTCCACTACCACCTCCGCCCATAGTGCATCCACTTTCAACTTGTCACCTTTAATGAAACCCTTTGCAATATGTGGGTGCTTCTCCATAAATTGCAGTAAAACTGTTTCTTGGCGTACATTTTTATGCTACCCCTAAAGTATTCAACGTTAATTTATTAAATTGGCGTGTGTTTATTGCGATTTAGTTAACTTACATGTTTTCTCTTGCCAAATTCACCAATTCAAATTGAAGCGAATGCTAACCGAATGTTATCTTATGAATTCGTTTTCTAGAACATGCCAAATCACAGGGCGTTCATTTTGAAAAAAATGTGAAAATAAAACAGTGGAAGTGAAACACAGAACACCTTTAGTCGAATTCAAAATGATTTTGCTTGATATTCACTCGAAAGTGAATTACAGAACCTGCCTGAAAGATATTCACCCTTATCGCGAGTTTTATTTTCACCCGCAAATATTCACAGTTTTTGTTCACCCGATCGCAGAGGGTGGCGAAACAATTTTTCGTGTTCGAAAAAGATTTCACCTTATCGGCAACTCTTTGTTCGGGCGAAATGAACATCGGGGAAACCCAAATTTGTTCACTTATATTTTACAGGCGAACGAGAGGAAAACAAAATGTAAATAATTTTTATACTCAGTTGAGCAGAGCTCACAGAGTATATTAAGTTTGATTGGATAACGGTTGGTTGTACATATATAAAGGAATCGAGATAGATATAGACTTCCATATATCAAAATAATCAGGATCGAAAAAAATTTGATTGAGCCATGTCCGTCCGTCCGTCCGTTAACACGATAACTTGAATAAATTTTGAGGTATCTTGATGAAATTTGGTATGTAGGTTCCTGAGCACTCATCTCAGATCGCTATTTAAAATGAACGATATCGGACTATAACCACGCCCACTTTTTCGATATCGAAAATTTCGAAAAACCAAAAAAGTGCGATAATTCATTACAAAAGACAGCTAAAGCGACGAAACTTGGTAGGTGAGTTGAACTTATGACGCAGAATAGAAAATTAGTAAAATTTTGGACAATGGAGGTGGCACCGCCCACTTTTAAAAGAAGGTAATTTAAAACTTTTGCAAGCTGTAATTTGGCAGTCGTTGAAGATATCATGATGAAATTTGGCAGAAACGTTACTCCTATTACTATATGTACGCTTAATAAAAATTAGCAAAATCGGAGAAGGACCACGCCCACTTTAAAAAAAAATTTTTTTAAAGTAAAATTTTAACAAAAAATTTAATATCTTTACAGTATATAAGTAAATTATGTCAACATTCAACTCCAGTAATGATATGGTGCAACAAAATACAAAAATAACAGAAAATTTCAAAACTGGGCGTGGCTCCGCCCTTTTTCATTTAATTTGTCTAGGATACTTTTAACGCCATAAGTCGAACAAAAATTAACCAATCCTTTTGAGATTTAGTAGGAGCATAGATTTTATGACGCTAACTGTTTTCTGTGAAAATGGGCGAAATCGGTTGATGCCACGCCCAGTTTTTATACACAGTCGTCCGTCTGTCCTTCCGCATGGCCTTTAACACGATAACTTGAGCAAAAATCGACATATCTTTAATGAACTTAGTTCACGTGCTTACTTGAACTAAATTTATCTTGGTATGAAAAATGAACGAAATCCGACTATGACCACGCCCACTTTTTCGATATCGAAAATTACGAAAAATGAAAAAAATGCCATAATTCTATACCAAATACGAAAAAAGGGATGAAACATGGTAAGGTAATTTGATTGTTTTATTGACGCGAAATATAACTTTAGAAAAAACTTTATAAAATGGTTGTGACACCTACCATATTAAGTAGAAGAAAATGAAAAAGTTCTGCAGGGCGAAATAAAAACTCTTAAAATCTTGGCAGGTATTACATATATAAATAAATTAGCGGTATCCAACAGATGATGTTCTGGGTCACTCTGGCCCATATTTTGGTCGATATCTGGAAAACGCCTTCACACCACTCCCTTTTAAATCTCTCATTAATACCTTTAATTTGATACTCATATCGTACAAACTCATTCTAGAATCACCCCTGGTCCACCTTTATGGCGATATCTCGAAAAGGCGTCCACCTATAGAACTAAGGCCCACTCCCTTTTAAAATACTCATTAACTCCTTTCGTTTGATACCCATATTGCACGAACGAATTCTAGAGTCACCCCTGGCCCACCCTTATGGCCATATCTCGAAACCGCGTCCACCTATGGAACTAAGGATTACTCCCTTTTAAAATACTCATTAACACCTTTCTTTTGATACCCATATCGTACAAACAAATTCTAGGGTCACCCCTGGTCCACCTTTATGGCGATATTTCGAAACGGCGTCCACCTATAGAACTAAGGCCCACTCCCTTTTAATATACTCATTAACACCCTTCGTTTGATGCCCATATTGTACAAACAAATTCTAGGGTCACCCCTGGTCCACCTTTATGGCGATATTTCGAAACGGCGTCCACCTATAGAACTAAGGCCCACTCCCTTTTAATATACTCATTAACACCCTTCGTTTGATGCCCATATTGTACAAACAAATTCTAGGGTCACCCCTGGTCCACCTTTATGGCGATATCTCGAAACGGCGTCCACCTATGGAAACTAAGGATTAATTCCCTTTTAAAATACTCATTAACACCTTTCTTTTGATACCCATATTTTACAAACAAATTCTAGGGTCACCCCTGGTCCACCTTTATGGCGATATCTCGAAAATGCGACCACCTATACAACAACCACCACTCCCGTTTAAAACCCTCATTAATACTTTTAATTTGATACCCATATCGTACAAACATATTCTAGAGTCACTCCTGGTCCACCTTTATGGCGATATTTCGAAACGGCGTCCACCTATAGAACTAAGGCCCACTCCCTTTTAATATACTCATTAACACCCTTCGTTTGATGCCCATATTGTACAAACAAATTCTAGGGTAACCCCTGGTCCACCTTTATGGCAATATCTCGAAACGGCGTCCACCTATGGAACTAAGGATTACTCCCTTTTAAAATGCTCATTAACACCGTTTCTTTTGATACCCATATTGTACAAACAAATTCTAGGGTCACTCCTGGTCCACCTTTATGGCGATATCTCGAAACGGCGTCCACCTATGGAACTAAGGATTACTCCCTTTAAATACTCATTAACACCTTTCATTTGATACCCATATCGTACAAACGCATTCTAGAGTCACCCCTGGTCCACCTTTATGGCGATATCTCGAAAAGGCGACCACCTATACAACAACCACCACTCCCTTTTAAAACCCTCATTAATACCTTTAATTTGATACCCATATCGTACAAACACATTCTAGAGTCACCCCTGGTCCACCTTTATGGCAATATTTCGAAACGGCATCCACCTATAGAACTAAGGCCCACTCCCTTTTAAAATACTCATTAACACCATTAGTTTGATGCCCATATTGTACAAACAAATTCTAGGGTCACCCCTGGTCAACCTTTGTGGCGATATCTTGAAACGGCGTCCACCTATGGAACTAAGGATTAAAAAAAAATAAAATAAATTTAAGGCGCGATAACCTCCGAAGAGATCTAAGGCCGAGCTTCTCTTCCAATTTGCGTCGTGATCCTCTTGATTTTCCCCACAAATTGGCCGTACGGGACCTACATGTTTTATGCCGACTCCAACGGCATCTGCAAGGCAGATGAGTTTTCACTGAGAGCTTTTCATGGCAGAAATACACCCGGAGCGCTTGCCAAACACTGCCGAGGGGCGACCCCGCTTAGAAAAATTTTCTTCTAATTGAAAAACCTTATTTCTAAAATTTCGATGTTGCTTTGCCCGGGAGTTGAACCCAGGGCATACGGTGTGATAGGCGGAGCACGCTACCATCACACCACGGTGGCCGCCAACTAAGGATTACTCCCTTTTAAAATACTCATTAACACCTTTCATTTGATACCCATATCGTACAAACGCATTCTAGAGTCAACCCTGATCCACCTTTATGGCTATATCCCTAAATGGCGTCCACCTATAGAACTATGGCCCACTCCCTCATAAAATACTCTTTAATGCCTTTCATTTGATACACATTCCAGGGTTTCTCTCGGTTCATTTTCCTACATGGTTATTTTCCCTTATGTTGTCACCATAGCTCTCAACTGAGTATGTAATGTTCGGTTACACCCGAACTTAACCTTCCTTACTTGTTTGTTTTGAAATTTGATACTATTATTAGAATATTATTATAAATAAATCAATAAATAATGCACAATCGGAAGCTGAGTGGAAAAAAGTGAAATTCTTGTATTGCTAAGTAGGTAAATTCTATTTTTTATGACAACGTATCAGTCGGCCAAGTTATCCATAGTGGACAAAGCAACGTTCCAAAATGTTGAGCACCTCACTGAAACAAGATTGGCCAAGACCCACTTCATGGTCCTTTCCAACGCCTTTTCCCTATGCGAAAAAACGGAGACATGGACTCAATTGGTGGAACTCCAAATTCTTGCTTCAATGGTGACAAGGAGTTGGTAAGAATATCTAGCAAATATTAGAACGCCGGCTTGTTTAGCCTGTAATATTGGCGAAAGCTAATTGAAAAAAAATTAACTTGTTATTCAAAAGTGCTGACAATAGTAATTCTTAGCTTACAGTGAATCATTCAGCTCCAAAGGGTTTGAACTGTCCCTTAATTGCCTCCGAATCGCTTTCACATTTATATTCTCCCCGCGCTCAATCAATACCAACCTAATTTCAATACTAAACATTATTTTATAAATTTTTTATTTCTATTTTTGTTGTATTTTAAGGAAATATATGCTTGGTTACAAAATTTACACAATTGTAAGTAAATTATTTGTTTACTGCCAATTCACAATAGAGCATCAGCTGTTTCGAAGTGAACTTTTGTTCGCCCGAAATTGCCGATAGGCGGAAAAAGTTCACCCGAACAAAAGAAGTGAAGGCGAACACTTTTCCGCGTGAACTTCGTGATAAGGGTGATTAACGCGGCACGCGAGAGAACGGGTCTCTTCTGCTCGGCCATGATTATATAGTTTTCGCGCAATATAAAAATCTCAGAACAAAAGGAAATCAAAAAATAAACAAAGTAAAATATTCAATTTTGTTTTTGCTTGGACAAAATAAATAAACATGATGAAATGAATATTCAGGTGTTCTCATCCCGTTGACGTTTTCCCTTATTCTGACAATCTGACAAGTTCGGCATGCATATTTTAGAGGTTGTCTATCATACAGAATTGCCTTTGAGTTCTACTGCGATCGGCGTACATTTTACTATTCGTTTAGAAATATTATAACTACATAAGCCGCTACTAGAATTGTTTTTAGCCAAAAAGATTAACGTAACTTGGTGTTCCCAAAAGAATATAGAATAAAATTTTCAGACAAATTTTTTAGGGAATTGAATTTTGTACGAAAAATGAAGCAATAAAAATTTAATAATAAAAGTAGAACGAAAAAGTGAGATTATGTTGTTGACATCACCTTTATTATTACATCATATAAATAAGTATGTGTGCAGTCGAGTCAAGGCGAGGTGGTGGGCAAAGCGAATTCAAACAATTCGACGTGCAGAAGAATGTCAAGTGAAAAGAAAATTTTCATTGACTCGATTAACTGACATATTGCAGAACAAGGCGTTGTATGGAAAATTATCAAGAAGAAGCAATCAGCTGTTGGCATAACAACACCTGGTACTGAATTCGTCTTGAGTCGAGTAGTCTGAAATTTTTGTCATTGCGGAAAAACGCTAATAAAGTCAGAAATGGTTAAAACTTGTAGGGTGTTTGTAACGTGAATAGTTCCGTCCATATCGTCTGGAATGCCTCAGGCATACATATATGTACAGACATACACTCATGCACATGTAATACATCGACTAAAAATCGATTTCGACAAAAATGATGAAAATCCTCTTACCTGAATAGTCGTTGTATGGAATTATATATTATAAAATATGTCCGATCTTGACGATTTTTTCAGACACCATATATGCCCAATACGTAAGCTTGTGGTTAAAATTTGATGTTGGTAGCTGTTAAAATGAGGCAGAAATGGCGAAAAACCTTCTTATTGAACAATCGGTTGTATGGAGGTATATGCTATAGTGGCCCGATCCGGTCGATTCCGACAAAACGTCAAATCCCCCCTCAAAATATGCCTGCTTATCAAAATTTTATCAAGATATCGCAAACATTGAGGGACTAGTTTGCGTTCAAACAAACGGACAGACGGACATGGCTAAATCAACTCAGCTTGTCCCCTGATTATTTTGATTGATACTTATTGGTGGGTCTAACGGAAACACATACATAAAAAATGATTTGGAGCCTTGAAAATGAAAAAATCGATTTCGAGCAAAACAAGTCCCAAAAACCAAAAAAAAATTTTTTTTTAAACTGTTAATGCCAACGTTTTTATCGCATAATTTTAAGTGGGATAGGAACTATGAGACAAATTCGTTTTCATCGACAACACTTTTGCACGTTTCTGAAGAAACCCTAAAAAAATGGCGAAAAAAATAAAATTTTTTCACCAAAACACTCCTCAAAACCCAAAAAATATTTTTTTTTCAAAAAACTGTTATCGCCCAAGTTTTTCTGGGTATACATGAAAATTTTAACATCAAATAAAAAAACCTTAAAAGTTAAAAATAAAAGTCAAAAAACTTAAATTTTGCAGGTTCGAAAATTATTTTTTTGGGTATGCTTAGTTGAACTTTTTTTCCTGAGCCCAAAACCTATCGAAAAATAGATGGCGCGATATGGGTTAACTTTCGTCCATGCAAATCAACCCAGCTTAATATGTATATCTCAATCAAATAAACAACATCATTGTAATGGACTATTATTGTGGATTTCGTATTGAAACCAACAAAAAACATTCAATATTGTTCTATAGGCCAATACCTCTTAAACTGTTTGTTTACTTATATTCTCGAGCATATTTTACAATGTACGCGTGTTGGGTAGGTGGCTAATTAATTAATAAATAAAAAATTGATTGAACTATTTGCTCTGAGAAGGAAAAAGAATGCGCGTAATTGAAGGGCTCGGCGGCATAAACAGGTCGCACATGTTTGGAATATTGAATTACAATGAGCATTCCGTTTCATGTAAATTTTTGTGTACATGAAGATACATAAATAAAAACATACATATTTACATACATATGTAAATGCAAATCTATGTCACACATTATAGTTCGATAGCTCATATCCAAATGCGTATAGCTAATGTTTATTTGATTTGTTTATCATTGTAAATGTACTTACATCAGTGGTAGTCGTAAATAACATTTATGTATGTTACGCACTCTGCAAATTAAAATCAAACACATAAATCAATAGATAGCTAACTCAAAAATCTGAAATTTCGAAGCTATGAGTATCTCGGACTTCCCATTCAACACTTACCAAACTGTATGCACGGTTTTTTCAATACCGCCACTAATCAACGAGAAAATATTTGTAAAAATTTGAAATTGCATTGGCGCATATGGGAGAGGTAGTCAAATTTTCGCGTTTTCTGGACATTGCGATTTTTGAGTTGATCGTTGTTTTGATCTATGTAGGTGTGCGATATGTTATATTGTTTCGGCCAGTATTGTTTCTTCCAATAGCTGATGTGTTTTGAACAAAGTTCACATCAAGATACTTTATACATGAAAATGCAAGGCAAAACAACAGGGAAACGTATAGCAGACCGCTATTTTTACGGGTAAATTTATTAGTATTTTTTACATTGTTTTATAATTTCATACACATATTTGGTTTCATTTAGTTATTCAAATTAACAATAGTACATCCAATTTTTTGACATCATTTTTATCTTCTGCAATTTGCATTTCTGTTAAAAAGCAGTCTGATTTATGAAATTTTAACATGAACGATTAACAAATGTTTAACGATTACATGAAAATAGCAATGTATGCTCGATGGAAAAAACCCGAATCACACTTTAATGGAAAATTCGTACTTACCATTTTCGAGTTCCTCCGCCCTCGGTCTTTAGTTGCTGGTTATCTGTCACTCGAACTACCAATTGTCGATTAATTAAACAGAGTTAATAGTTCACGATGCTGAACGAATCGGTGAATCGAATTTTTTAACATTCTAAGGTTAATACAGTAGAATTGCGAAAAAGTTAACCAAAACACAAGATATAACACAAGTTAACAGAAGTAAAGAACTCACAAGTTTAAATGCCCATGACAAACTACATTTGCGCCACGCGACACCGACAATAATTTTTTCACAGAGGAATTCGGGGAATACCCGCACTTGTTTTTATTGCCAACCAAACGGTTAGATTTAAAAAATTGATGAGCTCAGAAAAGTTAACCAATACATAGTTAGCATGGCGGAACGATACAAGGGTGGCAGCATGGTGACATACCTACAAACATAAATAAAAATTCCATGTACTTTGTTTTTGTAAATTCAATGGACAAATGTCCAAAATCGTACTGCGCCGGAAGTTGATGTATCAAATTAAATAAAAAGAGTTTATAATCAGCTGTCCCATGCTGTCACCTTGTATCGTTCCGCCATGATAGTTAGCTTTTTATAGCGGGGCGTGGACGCTCATGCTCGGTCAACTTAGCAGAGCGATTAACAGTGTACGGACTTTAAAGTTTTGTTTAGTGGTAGATTTTTCAGAAAATAGTGGAAGATTTATGACAAAAGTGGTATCATTGGATTATATTTGAAATATATACATAGTTAGGTGGAAGAAATAGTGGTAGATCTACCACTTTAGTGGTAGAAAGTCCGAACACTGGCGATAACTTTCTCGCGATTCTACGGTAATTGAATATGTGCACTGCAGAGATGACAAATGCCCAGTAGAAAGTGGTGAAAAATATGTACAGTGAGAGTGAAGATTCTGAATAAACTTTATTCAATAAAGTAAGGTTTGATTCAGTATGTTATCAACAGCGCAAATATTTCTGAGCATTGGATTCATTTGTATGAGCCAAGTAGAATTCAGTACAGGTGGTGTTATCCCATCAGCTGATTGCTTCTTCTTGATAATTTTCCATACAAAGCCTTGTACAACAAAATGTCAGTTAATCGAAATCTATGAAACTTTTCTTTTGACTTGACATTCTTGGCATGAGCATACTTACTGTTGAGCGCTAATATTATTTGAAAATTGATACTCAATTAAAGCATGCATACAAAAACTGCGTTATGAAAAGTAACGATCAAATATACATCATTATATTTATACAAATACTGCATATAAATAGTGGCTTTCTGGGACTTCGTGAAAAATGTTGTTCCGAATAAATTTTGGAAAAAAAATATAGTCAAATCCGCTACTTATGGATGTATGTATTTTTATAATAATTATTTTTTTTAGAAATAGAAATCTAATATCAATCTAGTACAATCTATTTTTAAAGCCTATTTATTATATCTCTTCAAAAAAGTTTAGAAAATTGTGCAATTTTTTCATATTTTATTTAAAAACCGGGAGAATAGTTTTGTAAGCAATTACGTTTTATTCTTACAAAATGCAACTTTATAGAAATATAAAAATGGCCTGGATTTAAAGATTTTTTTCGTCGTTTTTTATCTTATTTTTTACTATATGTATTATCTGGAACGTATGTTTGTAAATCAATTCCTCCAAAACGTGTGTGTGTCCAAGGTGATTCGCGGATAGTTTACAACAGGGATCGTTTTCTTTCTTATCTTTCAGGGACCGACCTCTTCCAAATAATCTAATCATGGTACGATGTGATCGAAATTCGGTACACATGTACCTTCTCGACTAGCTAGCTATTTGAGAATGTTTATATCCGGAAAGTGGACCAGAGCCCGAGCTATTGTAATGAATAGTATTTATGAAGCAATTTGCTTGGAATTTTGTGCAGAAGCTCATTTTCGACAAGCTTAATTTTTGGAAAACTTTCTTTCCGACATGAGGACCGGCAGCCAAGCTATTCTAAAAAAATTTATTGATGGTGCAGCCTTTCGGAAGAGGAAAATAAGAGATAGTAGTGGTAATTGGAGAGGGGAGGAGAGAAGGGAGGGTGAGATAGAAGAAAGAAAGTGCTAGTAGGAAATTGAGATAAAAATGAAGAAAGTGTGGAAGATAGAAAGCCAGGAAGCGAGTGAAAGGTTGGTTGAATTGGCTGGCCAATAAAGACCTCACATAGCCCAAATGTGTCCATAGTGAAATTTCGAAATCAAATGCAAAAAAAAATTACGTTTTTGTGATGTTTTTCTCAGAGAAAAATACTAAAATTAAAAAAAAATGTATATAAATGTTTGAAAAATTTCTATTCTGAATGGCCATTTTGGCCATTTTTAATAACTTTTAACTTTAGTCCTATTTTAGTTCTGTCCTGAGCACTTTTTGTTTGGTGCCTTGATATGGCAACTGTTGACTAAAATAACCAGCTGTAAATGAGTCGTTTATGTTGATCGGTTAAGTCCATTTTTTTATATGATGAGCTATTCAGGGTTTTTGTTGATTGTTTCTCAACTCCGGGCAAGGCAACATCAACAATTTTAGAATAAGATTTTCACTTAGAAGAAAATTTTCTAAGCGGGGTCGCCCCTCGGCAGTGTCGCTGGCAAGGACGCTCGTATGTATTTCTGACATGAAAAGCTCTCAGTGAAACTCATCTGCCTTGCAGATGCCGTTCGGAGTCGGCATAAAACATGTAGGGCCCGTCCGGCAATTGTAGGAAGAATCAAGAGAGTCACGACGCAAAGTGGAAGAGAAGCTCGGCTTAGATCTCTTCGGAGTTGCTCGCGCCTTACATTTAGTTTTTTATTTATGTTCAAAAATATTTTAAGTGGTATTAATTTTTTATGCTTTGTGACCTTAAACACATGTTAGATGACTCTAACGTAATGTGTTTTGTAAACTTTACTACAAAAATAAGCTGTGTTTCAGAACCTAAAATGGACTTAAACCACTTTCAAATTAATAAAATTACTTTTTTGTTTGTGAAAAGGAATAAGTCCACTTATTTTTAAGAAATTAAATAATAGAAATCGTAATATTTTATCTTTTGATGTGGATGAATGTAATAGCTTTTAAAATAAATAGGGAAGTTTTCAAGTTAGTTGCAGATTTTTATTTATATAATTAAAAAAATGGTTTTAAAATAAATATTAATTCATTTATTAAAAAATTTTATTTACATTCATTATTTATTAAGGTTAATATTGAAGATTTTGCCATATTATTTCTCCTCATTTAGATTATGTGTGAGGTTGTTAAAATATTCATGGTGAATAGGTTTTATATACCTTAGTAACTCCATCATATCCTTATACTTAAGAGTTGAAATGGGACGTATATTTTTGTATAATGGTGTTAATTTTATTTTGTTGAAGTTTCTTGGTATTCCCCGACAAGGTAATAAATCAAGTATTTTGAACTCTTTATCCACTTCCATAGATTCTTTATAAAGCATTTTATAGGGTGCATTTTTTATAAATCGCATCCACACTATCCTTAGCCAATTTACAGGCTCGCCACTAGAGTTTTTTAATCTTTTATGAATTGCTTCTTCCAGATAATATTTAATAATAATAAATTTTGAATAAATATTAAATAATAAGTTTTATTTTAGTGAACTTAAACCAGTTCAAAATAATTTTTTTTTGATTTTGTTAGCTAAGTATTTCAAGTCCCCAAATCATAGCGACTTTAATGATACTAGACTTAAATTAATAAAAAAAAATTATATAGGAATGTGATTCTTGTTATCATCAAAAAATTGATTTTTTTTAAAATGGACTTAAACCACTTTCAAAATAAACGACTCAAATGTATATGCATCTGCACTTAAAAGCTTTCACACGCTTTCATACGGCTAGAACAACTGACATACTAAATGCGTATGTGACTTACAAATAGTAAACAGTAGCACCCACAACAATACAAACAAATATTAGACATTAAGAGCCATTCAAATGTGTTTACGATGCTATCAGCATAGAAAAACAATTTCATGGATTCCCTTAATTTGGTACGTGATTGCATTTGTACGATATTAGAAACGGTTGAGTGTGGGCGCTCGTACGCCAAAACACAACACATTGCATAGTCAAATTGAATGCATTAATAATATAGTTTTATACATATACGTATATGTACATATGTAGTGGAAATGTAGTGCAATCTCGCCCATAAGCACAATTCTCATCTCAATGTTGGTCATTTACATTAATTCTGCAACGAATGTCACAAGAATGCATAGACGTGTACTCCACTGGGGGAAAATGCGTATGTCGTTGTGTTAATGCTTAATTTACTTTTGAATCCATTGGTGGTGGTCGGCTGCTGGTGTTACGCGCCACACTTTATGCTACTTACATATTTACGAATGCATAAATCATCAATAAACCAATGCATGGCTGGCTATGTGGATGAGTTGGTGTACGCAAGCTGTAACAATTATTTCATTTACGAATATTTTCTCTAATAAAGAAAAAAATGTGTAGCGTTAAAATGAGAAATTTCAACATCCCAATATGCTACATACATACACACATATTATATATACATACATGAATGTTTGATTGTATGTTATAAAACTTTTAGGTTGAAAATTGAATTTCAAATGTATACCATGACCACATTACAACAGTAGCCCATCAATAGCAACGAATTACAAAATCAGAGAGGGTACTAACAATAACATAAGCTTTTATGATTGCCACAAAACAATGCAACTTCAACAGCCCAACATAAAAACTTCCCTCTAGTATAGTTCTTCGTATTCAAACTCTTCTCAAACCTTTGTAGTGAGCTTATTTAGCACAAGCTGAAAGATATAACAAAATTCATTTGAAAACCCCCCACAGAATATATAGTATGTACATATGTCAACATTCATATATTCAATATTTTTTCTTTAAATGGGCCACAAAAAGGTATATATCGTTAGATAATGTGAAAATGTGCTAAGTCACTTTTTACGAAATTTACAGGAGACGAAAAAAATGAATAATTTTTGAAATAACCTTTTTTTTCAAAAGTGTGAATGAGGATACCCTAGTTGCAATACTTTAATGATTGAAATATAACACTAAAACTATATATTTCACAAAAAATACTATTTATTTGTCAAACTAAATACTAAAAATCTCTTAATCGGTTGTCAAGAGAGGTGTAATTTTGTGAGACTCTCTTTTCTAGTCACATGACTTCATTGTTTCAAAATTTGCTGCATGGTTGGGTTGAGTAGACGTAACACAGTGACTTAAGGACCCTATGACGTTGAAGGCACTTTATATATTCCTGGTCAGAAGTGGTCTTGAATATGCTCAATAATATGGAATCCTTTCTATGAATTTAACTCCTATAAAAATTGAGAAAGTTCAACAATTTTTACAATAATTGCTTACGTATGCTTCACACCCCAGACAGCCTCCCATCATATACCAGCAGGCACAAATTGCTTGGTCTTCAGGCTTTGCATGACAGAAGAACTTTTATCTCACTCATGCTTGCCTAGAATGTAATAAACTTAGCACGAATTGCTCTGGTTATCTAATTTGTTCATGCCATATATTCCACTGCGTGATCTTCGGCATAATAGATATTATCGAATAACTCCTAAAACGAATTATGCTATGAATGAACCTCCTTGCAAAAATCGTTGGATGATGTGGTTCACTGGAGTACTTACCATTGTACTCCATTGTAATGCAGCAATGGACCAACTCATATTTCTACACGAACATATTGTAAGCCGATCATTGCTCGTTTTTAACGATTGTAAACACTACACGATGTTTATTGGACTGTGGGTACTCATGGATTACTCTGATGTAATGCGGAGCTGGAGTATATGGTCCCGTCCTAGGACATCGCAATGTTAATTGGACCATATTTTTTATAGAATGTGGTTAATTTTGGAGCACCCGGTTGGTCCATAGCGAGTACTCCATACATGCATGCATGGAGTACTCGCGATTTTGCTCCAGGGCTATTACTAGGACTTACATCTAGCAAATCGATCAGTAGTGTTATTATTTTAATACAGCTTATATAAGTTTAAGCTTGAATTGTTTTCTATTTTAACTAGTCTGTAGAGACCATGTAGTTATCGACATGTAAGATTGAAGTAGATTATGGTCAGCGCAAAGCATTTATCAAACACCAAAGGCATGTCTCAATTGGGTGAATCCAATTTCAAGGGGCTGTGTTCGCAACCCTCTCAAGGTTGCCAGCGCAATAGTGCAGCTTCTCCAACCCAATTTTCAACCTCACCTAACCGTCACGAATCCTGTTCATTAACAGCCGAGGGCTCTGGCGACCCAAAGTTCCTCATGGAACTAGAGGGTGGGGAGGGCGGGATGGCCTAGAGGTTAATGTGGTATATACTTAAATCGTTCCCGAGATGGTCGGGCAGTACCGATATCCGACTTTATCACGCTGGATTCTAATGTCTGTAAGGCGGCCTAGCTGTGGATAAAGATCATACAATCCAATCAGACCTATTGACTCTGTCCTGATGAGCGCTAGTACGAATATAAAACTTATGGCATATTCCTGTCTAAAAAATAGTGTCGCCGTGTTGCCCTTCTCAGCTTTCTTGTAAATTGTATTTCTTGTTCGCTCAAAATATCTCCCACTGAATAAGAAAAGGGTTTATTACAAACTCAGCTTTTGCAGATCGTCAGGTAACCTAGTTCCTAATTTAAGAGTTGCAACATTAGGGTAACATTTTTCTAGAAAGAATTACCATGTACATTGCTGGTCCCTTGTCGCATTGTGCTCTTTCCTTATGTATGTTCTTTACCTTATGCCTGTAGTTGTCCTCGTCAAAGCCCCTGACATTTTACATTTCAATTTATAATCGGCTCGTCAATTCAACATAAGCACAGTACCTACACAAAAATTTCAAGGAATTTGGATGATGAAATTGAAATATCATTATATTCCATTTGAAGTTCTAGCTTGCAAAATTCTGCTACACGTTGTTGTTGTTGTTTTTGTAGCATGCTGGCTTTAAGCTTGTGCAGCGTTCAGAATGTATTTGCATGTTGTTACTTTAGCAGTTGCATTCATTGCCAGCACACATAAAACACACATTACATACTTGACATTCAAACGTGTATATCTGTGTGTGTAAAACTGCTCGTTCTAACAATCAATGCACATCAGCAACAACATCCGTCCACCAAAACCTTATGCGGGTGGCGACGAGAAAATCAAAATGCATTGCCACCGCAGCTGTCCTTATTGTTATTGTATGTATTTAGTTTGTTGCTGTGCCATACATATGTGTATGTGCCTATGACTGGGTTTGTGTTACATCGCGCCAACCGTCTGAGCGCCTATTTCGCAAATGTTTCTGCTTCAATTGTATTCGCGCTTCAATGGTGGCGCGGTCCGCAAAGCGCGCGATTACATTCCAATATGCAAAGAAAAAATTACAACAGTCTTCATGACTTACATAGTTACAATGTTACAAAGCAGTTTACAATATGTTAAGGTACTCAATGCGTGAATGTATGTTGGTTTTGTCAATGCCATTGGCATTGTGGCTCCCACGCCGCCATTCTTCCGCGATCGTAAAGTCAACAACCAAGGCATATGATACGACGACCTCCGACCATATCAAAACTCGTTCACCATTCTCTTCTTACTGCCAGTTCTCTTCTTGCGTGGAGATATATTCACAGCATGCACTTGAACTCGTAGAACTCTTTTGATGATGCTTAAAGATTTGCATTGGGCTCACTAAATAGTAGACATTCACGCACTGTGTTCAGTTTGCGCGGCTTGAACTCAGTGAGTGACAGTCTTATGTATGGTTTTAATGATCGTCGATGTTGGATGATATGATGTTGTGTGTCGTGCTCAAACACCCAGACACAAATGGAGGGCTGCGATGAACTGTCTGTTTGTCAGTAACACTGATACCCTTTTCCAGTTAAATCAGCATAGATTACAATTCAGTTCAGAAACATTACATCACGTCAGAATTCCAATTCACATTCAGAAATTTGACAATTCAAGTCAGAGTTTCAATTCAAGTTCGGAAAATTCCATATTCAAGTTCAGAAATTCCATTCTCAATTCAGAAATTTCATTCATATCAGAAAGTTAGAATTCAAGTCAGAACAATTCCAATTAAGTTCAGAAAAATTACTCACGAAAACTACTAAGAAACTGAAGAAATGCATTGTTTATCTTTAAACATCTGTTTCTCGCAATTTCTTTTTTGAGTCATAAGCCACCTTTTCATAGGCCGGGGTCACATATGAGTTATTTTACTTTTGAAAAATAACACCCTACTTATAATCTTCTGAATTTGAATTGAATTTTGAATTGATGGAAATTCTGAACTTGAATTGTAAATTTCTGAATTTAAATTGGAAATTCTGAACTTGAATTGTAATTTCTGAACTTGAATTGCAATTTTCTGATCTTGAGTTGTATAAACTTCTGAACGTAAACTGGAAAAGGTGTTGTCTGCTATTTTTTTAGGATTTCAATTTCACTTTTAGGGGCTACGTTTTAGGATTTTTCAATCTTCTTCTATACTCAATCATACCAGAGCAGCTGGACGCATAAAATTTGCACACAAGCACACATAGTCGTGAAAGTTACTACGGCATAGGATCTTTATCGGGGTCCTGCTACTCCCATGGGCGTACAGAATTACGTTTTAAACTCTACGAATCTTGACGAAAGATATAGGTCCTGGTCTTACATCGCACCTCTCACTGCACATCACTCCAGAGAACACTAATTTAATATGGGCAACACTCTAAGTCTAATTAGATCATTTCGTCGGGCTTTTTTAGTGCCATGCAAATACTCTATCAATATATTTTTATTGTATGATAAAATTCAAACTTATGTCATGCTTGTGATCTATATATACAAGTCTTAATAAATGAAGATATCGCAACAGTTTGTGAAGCACAAATTTTATTATGTCATTGAACACAATAGACTTAAGCAAAGAACACTCGTATTAAAAAATGATCTGAATATATTATGCAAAATAACAAACGTTGGTCTCGAAGACACACAAACTGAATAGATTAATTAATAGAGCGAACGACTTAAAGACATGGCTTATATAGATGTGCTCTTGAAATCAAAGGCTTTTACCTAAGTGCTAGCGATTGAGTTTCTCTCTAAAAATGGATGCCACCTATTTGATCTTTTGATCTGCCTCGTATAGGCACATACAACAAAAGTAAGTTTGTATTTTGGCTTTTTTCCATCAATACCTCTCAGTGATATTGCCACATAGGCCATATATTGTATTTTGGCCTGAATACATCTTCTACTAGTGGTACTCGAAAACTAGAATGACCCTCTGTGTTGTTATCGTGTGGCGAATATATAGCTCATCACTATGCTGTTAGTAAATCATCACAACAAAAACATGAAGAGCAGCTACTCTTATGTACACATCAAAGCATTCAGCAACACTGATGTATGTAGTACAAAGCAACGAAGAGATATCTAACACACACAGGTGGTTAGTCATCAG
>JARSSU010021842.1:0-63534 GCA_029619165.1 Eurosta solidaginis
AAAAGTGTCCAAAGCCATATGTACTAGTGAGAGACATATCAATTGTACTTTATTGCACTAAAACTGATTGTGCTACAAAGCCGCATATATAGAGAATTTTTAAATTTCTCTAAATAAAAATTTGAAAATTTCGAAAAACTTTCTCGAATTTTCGATTTGAATTAACGCGTTGCTGCCGCAGAAAAAATCATTCGAGGAATTGGTAAATTTTTTGAAAACCTAGTTTTGCTTAGTCATATTTTATGGTGAATAAACGATAAATACGATTTTTGTTAGAATATGTCGATTGCTAATCAATGTGATGTAGGCTCAAATACTATTTGAGAGAAAAGGTAGGTTCTGGTTCGCAGAAAAGAAAATTATATATGTGAAGTATAAGTCTTCAAGCAAATCTGATATAAAGTTTCGGAGAAATAGGGAATACAACGCAAGAGAGGGCCCACTAATTTGCTAAAAAGTGAAGAAAACGGCAGGACTTCCATTGTTATGAGTCGTATGTAAAGAGTTATGTATTTCAGATCTTAGAAGCTTGTTCTAGATATAAAAACACATGTACGATATGTAATGATGGCCTATGATAAAAATTAAACATGTTTTTATTAAAATTACTATTAAAAAATAATGTAGAGTCGAAGCAAAAATATGTCATTTTAGTACTTGAATAGGAAAATTCGGTCTACTAGATAGGATGTTTTGTCCTAACTTCCGGCTTGTAATTACATATATATAATAAAAATAAGATGATGGCCTCGTTGACCCCACCAAAAATGATGCTGCGGTCAGTGTCTAAACTTTTTAACAACGAAATGTCACCAATCATTTTTTGTTTGTCATTAAACACTTTTTCGCTTCCTGGATGCCATTCAAATATACTACACATTCTCTGCAATTAAACCTATGTACATTTATATTAAGATCTTTGGCTTTATGCCCTGGAGTCATTTTAAATACGAGTAAACATAAAAATTGGTACAAAAGACATAGAAATACCTGAAAACCACATTGAAGCCATCCGAGTTTCTTTCACAAGCGATACTTCAATCCTGATTATTGTGACAAATTCGAGTTCTACGGTTGTAGTACTACTATTAAATTACTCGCGTACTTCACTTACATCGTTTTAAATTTTAAAACCAACATATCCCATATCACTTGGACTGCGCTACTTTTATACGCTCAGTTTGCTTCGTTCACTCATTTCTTCTGGGATCTAGTTTTTCGCGAATAGTTGCTCTATCTATTCTCATTTCTGTATCTCATATTTATTATTGTCTTCTGAGTATATGCGTTAGTAATAACTTCTGGGTTTTTTGCTATTTACGTGTATGTGTTATAACGGCAGAGCTCTCACGCGCTTTCACTGTTGCCTTGTATGCATATGTGTAAAAGCCTGAGTATATGCGCTGTTTGTTCCTTTTTTATTCCTATGTACATGTATGTGTGGCTGTTTTCTCTTCAGCGACATAGTGACGTATCGAAATTGCTAATATTCGACACAATATTAAATAGCTGAAAAAAACGAACGGTTTGCTTCTGGGAATAGCCTGTACCCGTAACTAGAATCAGTAAATTTTACATTATATGTATCAGCAAACGGGAGCTAACTTTGTTACATTAGCAATGCTTTAAAAAAAGTTTCAAGTATATAGGTATAGAAAGGACTTTTGTTTGAATAAGACTTTGGTATGTGTGAAACACTTCTTGTACTCCACGCTTTTATGCTTTATATAGGAAATTATTGGTTGCAACTTCGTCGAATATTAAGCCCTCGACCACTAGAATATCTTTTAAACTTTTATTGAATAGATACAACAGAGATCAGTGTCTACAAATATTATTTTTTTTCATCTTAAGCGACGTGTCAGTATCACAACATTTCTCTCAGCAAATTCGTGCACCTAAAACAAAAGTGTCAAAGTACAAATTCTGTTGATTAAGCACGATTGTACTGTAAATTAAGTTTGCCGAATACAATAGACTAACAACATACCGACCACAAATCCATGCAAACAAAAGTAAAGGGTTCTTGAATTGAATGTCCGTTTGTAATATTGTACGTCTACGTATCTTTTCAGCTCTGGTGTGGCAAATCGAATGAGGAACGAGGAGGGAGTGAACATCCGTCTGTACTATAGTACATCTATGTATCTGCAATCTGAATCGACAAACAGGCGGGATCGCACAATTGTGGTTATATGAAAATATGTTGTTAGTGACTTCCGTGTAACCCTAGCGTATACGCGACTTCTCATACTGAATATACAGATCTGACTAAATTACTATAAATTCCTATTTCAATAACTATATTATTTTTTTATATAATGTAATTTTTATTTTGATAGATATTTATCTTTTATTAAGTTTATATTCAACACAATTTCTTTTTGTAATGAACATTTTTGATAATCACAAAATCAATATTGAATATTAAAAATGGTAAAACATTTCAAATTACAAATTCAAAGTAACTTAAACACAAAGTTAAATGAAAAATAATAAGAATCCTACATCGTGAACCAATTTTGTCGTTTGTGAATTTGTACTTCAATATTGAAAAATATAAACTACGGTTTTCGATGTTGCGTATTCGCCATGACGTAGCAATTGCATAGCCGTATAATTTTTTGGTATTTTTGGTAGAGATACTACACCCGTTTGCAAATACAATGATGCTAGACTATTTGCACAAAATTCGGAACCACCCTAATGTGTTCCTTGGCATGATGCATCCTGGTTTTTGTTTATAAAGCTCAGTAGAAATCCCACTCCAGAATTTCTGACTGAAAGTTTGGATTCCTCCGATTTGTACATAATCGTTCGGCTTATTCAATTTAAATTCAGTTCTGCCTTCAGCTCTTTAGAGGACAAAAATTGGCTAGCTTTGTAATGGCGAATTAAATTCCTTTCATCGCCAGCAGAGATTTTTCGATTCTTACTTCATGTGTTTGGTCTTTTTCGCTATGAGTGGAAGTGACCACAACCTTTTTGAAACAGTTCACCATATCTGCTATCTTACTCATCTCATTGCTTTTTTCCTTAGGCTTATTAACTGAATTTTTCTCCTTTTTTGTGCGGTGTTTAATTCAGCTTATTTAATTATATTTTATGGTTTAGTAAACTATATTATTATTTTAATTTACTTAACATGCATTAAATACGTTACAAGAAGTGCAAAATGTTACCAAAATTTCTTTTTCCCTATTTATTTTTATATGGATTTGATATTTGTCCCTATTTTTTCCGTCACTGTATATGTTTATAGAAAAAACGAATAAAAGGAGAAGATCTTAAACAGTTTTTGTTAGATTTTGCTGCAAAGGCAGTTTAGTGAGGTATATCGGTTCATACGAATTTTATACTCTCCCTTGTATACACGAGGGCGTAAAAGCGACAAGTGCACTAATAATAAAAGTAAAATGGTGTAGGCTTATTTGGAGATATTTGATAGCATATCATATTTTTTACAAGCGTTGTTTACAGCATATACAGAATAATATTAGGAGTAGCACAATTTTATGATCTAGAAGCAGCACGTAGAGTGGAAAAAGGATATTTTCTGACTTATTTTATCTTGGAAGGGGTTTTTCAGTTTGGTCTTCGATCGAATTTCTTGTATCACAGTCGATATATTTAGTGTATGAGAGGTCCTTACTGGCGAAGAATTTTAATTTTACTGCACAGAAAATAGAGTACAACAATTTGTTAAGAAGTAAATAAAAAATAAAAAAAACTGCAAGGCACGATAACCTCCGAATATATTTTAGGCCAAACTTCTCTTCCAATTTGCGTCGTGCCCTGTTTAGTTTTCATAAAAATTGGCAGGACGGTACCTACGTTTTCGTCGACTCCGAAAGGTATCTGCACTGTAGATGAGTTTTCACTGAGAAGATTTTCATGGCATAAATACGTACACTCGGAGTGCTTGCCAAATAATGCCGAGGGGCAACCCTGCTTAGAAAAACTTTTCTCTAATTGAAAAACTTTTTTTTAATTTTTGATGTTGCTTTGCCAGCGAATATAACTCAGGACCTTCGGTGTGGTATGCCCTGACTACCACCACACCACGGCGGCCGTAAGGGAATACCTCGTTAAATACACAAATGTGTAGGCTTAACAGCGAAGGATAATTAATGCTTAGCAAAAAACAATCGGATTTAACTCACTTCATTAATCAAAAGTAATCTTTTAAGAATTTCAACCGGCGGATGTTATTTATATGGTATGCTATTCCCACCTGGTGTGATGGTAGCGTGCTCCGCCTACCACACATTATGCCCTGGTTTCGCACCCCGGGCAAAGCAACATCAAAATTTTAGAAATAAGGTTTTTAAATTAGAAGAAAATTTTCTAAGCGGGGTCGCCCCTCGGCAGTGTTTCGCAGCGCTCCGGGTGTATTTCTGCCATGAAAAGCTCTCAGTGAAAACTCATCTGCCTTGCAGATACCGTTCGGAGTCGGCATATAACATGTAGGTCCCGTCCGGCAATTTGTAGGGAAAATCAAAGGAGCCCGACGCAAATTGGAAAAGAAGCTCGTCCTTAGATCTCTTCGGAGGTTATCGGGCCTTACATTTATTTATATTAAAATAAAGGGTATCGGTTGGCCACCATGCTTCCACATTATACTAATATACGAAAAACACAGTCTTTGGCGGCGTTAACCACTATTTTTTATTAGAATTCTATAAACATTACTTGAAGACATAGTCATCCCAGTGTTTTCTTAAGAACTTATATTGATATATATGTTTATATACTCTATGCGGGTATCATAGCCCGCATCGATACAACTGAACCGGATGAAGATGGCTGAAGGGATTTCGGTATTCTGCAGGCCACCTTTAGTCCACCTCTGCATAGATGGGCCTCGAGTCAGCTCAACAAGTGTTGCGCGGGCAGTACCTCTAGCAGGGTAGCAAGATCTTTCTGGCCGGCAGTGGATGGCAAGAGGTATGCCGAAATAATTGTGTTCACGCATCTATCAATGGCATTGGGGTTTTAACCGGGTACTGTCCAATGGAAATCCATGCGGTATGTCTCAATACACTGGAAACCCCATCCTGCTGTAGGAGTATGGAAGAAGAGGGGGGCAATAATCGAATCACTCTATGTTTGATTGCCAGAACTAGGCGAAAGTAATTCGGTAACGACTCAATTGGATCTACGCAGGATTTATCCAAGGTTGATATTGGTCTCATTCGAAACTATATTTTCAAAGTAGCTACATCTACGTCACCGTTATTTTATTTATTTTATGTGGTATCAGAACGGACCTTCATGTTGTCCAAGTGAGCTTCCTCTACCAGGGTAGGTATTACCTAACCCCACCTAACCCTAACCACAGTAGTAGTAGTACTAATTTTTTTGTTCCATGTACTACATCTAGAAATATAAATGTTTAGTATGCATACTCGAATTTCACAAAAGCAGACCTCACCCTGTATTTATGTATGTACATTTTTAACGGACTTAATTTAATATAAGGACTTTTAAAATAAGCAGGCATTGATAGTTGTCCATACGCCATAAGTTAACAATGGCAATTTTACTATGAAATAGCACTTATAGATGTTTGTTTTATACATACATACATGTACATATATACACACAAGTTTGAAGGAATAATTCGAAGTATCCTATACTTACATAAAGAAGAAGGCACACAATTTTTTTGGAGGCTTGATATCCAAGTAATGCTACAAGTGTCCATTACACAAAGTGACAAGCTCCAAAGTGCATTATGTTATAAAGCTTGTTAGTTAACCAAGAAAAATTTCATAAGCCGATGCCAGAGGCCAAAAGGTATTGCAAAGGGAACCAACGACAACCGATGGTGATGTCAATGTTATACAAAAACTCTGCCAGCCGTCAGCGTAAGAAATCACAAGAAACTTTACTTGATAAATAAAAGCTTTATTTTTTCAGCAATGTCACTCACACACACACACAAACCACAAAATGTACCATAATGCACTTGGCAACAGCGGTATTATTGGCAAGCTATTGCAGTAGGTTGCAACTTGTAAATTGTAAGTTGCAACTACAAATGCCCCAAGCCGTGGCAATACACACTCTCCAATCTCAGATATTCCCAGAGGCAATATTCCATGTACTTTCAACTCAAACTTCGACAAACAATTTTTTCTTGTTTGCCGGATAAATAATGGAAACTTTATAAAAGCCGGAAATAATGCACTTACAACAAACTTTTGTGTACAATGTGGCGTCTAAGAAAACAGACGTATATATAGAATATAAGGGAAGCGAAGAGCAGCAGCTGAAAAAAATTGCTAACGAAAAACTCTCTTTTTGCTCAAAGCAAAACAACTTTAAAAACATTGCATTTGTTTCCGTATATAGTTTTTTTTTGCTTTTTGAACATTATCATATGCATATTTGTATGTAAGAAAAATAGTTATTCTACACACTTGTCTGTTCATAATTTTGTCAACTTTGAAGTGCTAAAGCTTAAGTTTTTCTCATCATGGTATGATACCGATTGTCATTACATTCAGCCGCTTTTCGATTTTAACATTGAAAGTACTAAGTGCCATATTGGCACCATACTGACAGTCGAGGCTAACACTAGCATCCCACCACCTGCCCATACTCCTGTCGTTGGAACGATCAGACGATTTTATCACGTCTTAACGCCACACTTTCATCAATTTCAAAGAAGCAAAATGGGCTGACTATACAGTATACACACAAAATATTTTCTTTCGTAAGCTAGAAAAAGAAGAAAAACGTTCAGCTAATTCTAAAGGTGTCGGGTTCAAAATTGGTTGAAATGGGATGGAATACCCCATATATACCCATAAATGCATACCCGAAGTTAAATCACGCTAGCGAATGCACTAAAAGCATGTATGTTCTTACAGTTCACAGCGAACAAACACACGAACTGCTTTTTCAACCTGTGATTTTATATATATATTTTTTTTTAAATTTAACTCTCATAATTTTTCCAGCACGTGCCTTAACAAGTATCACTTAAAAAAAAACGCCAACCGATAGGTTAGTTTTTATTAGGTTAAAGTGCTTGACATCAAAAACTGTCTCAATCTAACCCAATAGTCAGTTGGTGTATAATTTGCAGATTCCAACCGATCCCTAGGCGCTTGAAGACTATTGACATTCTAACTTCGGCAAAGTCTGATCAGGGATCCATCGTCATATTCCCTACCTTTTTATCGCTGTCTCCATTTAATAAGGCAAAAAAGTGTTATATTTATAAATTTTTCGTGTTCGTTCTTACAGAAGTTTTAAGTTTAAAACTTTCCATTTTCGCGGAAATTTTTCTTTTTTTGTAAAATTTGCGGTAGTTGTTGCTGGCACTGAAACCTTTTTTCCTTTGCTTTTTTCTTCCTAAAAATAAGTTGCCCTTCCTTTCTCGATTCGCGATTACGTTCAGACATTTTTCTGGCTACATTCGATCGTAACGTTGCTCTTAAAGTTAAAGCATTTTTAGAGCTATCGACATTTTTATTGCTATTTTATTAATAAAATATTTTAGTTTTTTTTTGTGTATCAACGCCCACTTATTCAAGAGATATTGCGGCTTGAGGTGGCAGTGTGATAAAATTTGGTTAGATTACATTTAGACAATCAAAAGATGCGTAATGTACTCAAAATTATATAATAAGTTGATTTCAAATTATTACGTCTGTGATATGCCTTTAGTTAGGGTGAATAAAATTCAAGATCTGGGTATTGTATTTAATTCATCGTTTGCATTTACTGAGCATCATTTTATAATCCCCAAGGCATATTCCTTATTGGCCTTTATTAAGAGAAATGGATCTGAGTTTAAGGACCCATATACTAAAAGCTATTGCACAATGCCTTTATATAATCTAGGCTGGAATATTGCTCCATAATATAGAGTCCCTATCATAAGATACCTAACAAAAGGATTGAACGTGTACAAAAAAATATATATGAAATACTGTCTATCTGATATAAGATTTAATATGCCCCTCCCCTCATATATCTCAAGGTATAGGCTAATAAATCAGCATATGTTAGAGAGTAGAAGGTTTATCTCATCTATAATATTTAATTACGATATTATTAATGGCAATATCGATTGTCGCATGCTTTTGGAGTCTTTCAACTTTTATGTTTCATCACGGAACTTGCGGCATCATAACATGTTTTCTATTGACCAGTTTATGTCAAATTATGCTCTAAATGGGCCGATCACGAGCGCTCTAATTGCCATCAACTCATTAAACAAAGATCATTGTATTGATTTTTCCGTATCGCACTTTTGCTTTAAAAATTTGTTATTAATTTTTTAACACTTTTTACTTACGTATAAGAAACTTTTGTTAATCTAATCTGTAGGATTATTTTAATCATAGACTAAATAAAGAAATATGAAATATATCTGAGTCAATTCGTAGTAAACATGTCTATGTCTTTCAGAGGGCAATTTTGGGAAATCCGAATACTTATAGCCTGTTGTACACACACCCATTTATGAAAGAGTTTCAACATGGAAATATTTTGTATCGTGGTCGTGTTATGCGTTCTAGAATATTCTTTGGAATAGATGGCTTGAAACTATCAAAAAAGGGGATTACATCGTATTGAAAGGCAACACGTAGAGTTTCGGTCTGCCTCAGAACCACCAAGAAGTACCAACAAAATAAAATCATCTAAACTGTAAATTTACACTAGTCCGGAACTATTGAAAAAGTTCCAATAAACAACTAGTTCTAATTGGAAATTTGTAGATAAGCGCACCAGTTTTGAAATAGAGATTTTTCTACAAGGGTATTAGAGGCGCCAAAGTTTTGGAAATACAGATTGTCCCTACAAAAAAAATATTTTGTATATAAAATTTTCTTTTCCCTATATTACTGTCCCCTTTTCGTGAAAATTCGGTTACAAAACTAGCCCAAAGGGGGTACTCTCGAAATGTTATGAGGAAATTTGGAATACAAAAACCTGCCATTCTTTGCTATATTCCGGTCTTATTTTAGTTCAAATAACACTGGCTCAGCGTGATTTCTTAAAATAAGAATATTTTATTCAAACTCATGTAAACTTCAATAACAAGTAAGAGGTTAAGTTCGGGGTTGTAACCGAACATTACATACTCAGTTGAGAGCTATGGTGACAACATAAGGGAAAATAACCATGTAGGAAAATGAACCGAGTGAAACCTGGAATGTGTTTGTATGACATGTGTATCAAATGAAAGGCATTAAAGAGTATTTTATGAGGGAGTGGGCCATAGTTCTATAGGTGGACGCCATTTAGGGATATAGCCATAAAGGTGGATCAGGGTTGACTCTAGAATGCGTTTGTACGATATGGGTATCAAATGAAAGGTGTTAATGAGTATTTTAAAAGGGCGTGGACCTAAGTTTCTATAGGATGGACGCCTTTTCGAGATATCGCCGTAAAGATGGACCAGGGGTGACTCTAGAATGCGTTTGTACGATATGGGCTATCAAACGAAAGGTGTTAATGAGTATTTTAAAAGGGAGTGGGCCTTAGTTCTATAGGTGGACGCGTTTCGAGATATCGCCATAAAGGTGGACCAGGGTGACCCTAGAATTGTTTTGCACATATGGGCATCAAACGAAAGGTGTTAATGAGTATTTTTAAGAGGGAGTGAGGCCTTAGTTCTATAGGTGGACGCATTTTCGAGGTATCGCAATAAAGGTGGACCAGGGGTGACTCTAGACTTTGTTTGTACGATATGGGTATCAAATGAAAGGTGTTAATGAGTATTTTTAAAAGGGAGTGGGCCTTCGTTTTATAGGTGTTCGCCTTTTGAGATATCGCCATAAAGGTGGACCAGGGGTGACTTTAGAATTTGTTTGTATGATATGGGTATCAAATGAAAGGTGCTAATGATTATTTAAAAAGGGCGTGGGCTTAGTTCTATAGGTGGACCCTTTTCGAGATATCGCCATAAGGTGGACCAGGGGTGACTCTAGAATTCGTTTGTGCATATGGGTATCAAACGAAAGGTAGTTAATGAGTATTTTAAGAGGGAGTGGGCCTTAGTTCTATAGGTGGACGCCTTTTCGAGATATCGCCATAAGGGTGGACCAGGGGTGACTCTAGAATTGTTTGTACGATATCGGGTATCAAATGAAAGGTGTTAATGAGTATTTTAAAAGGGAGTGGGGCCTTAGTTCTATAGGTGGACGCCTTTTCGAGATATCGCCATAAAGGTGGACCAGGGGTGACTCTAGAATTCGTTTGTGCAATATGGGTATCAAACGAAAGGAGTTAATGAGTATTTTAAGAGGGAGTGGGCCTTAGTTTCTATAGGTGGACGCCTTTTCGAGCTATCGCCATAAAGACGGACCAGGTGTGACTCTAGAATGCGTTTGTTGATATGGGTATCAAAGAAAGTGTAATGAGTATTTTAAGAGGGATGGGCCTTTCGGACCAGGGGTGACTCTAGACTTTGTTTGTACGATATGGGTATCAAATGAAAGGTGTTAATGAGTATTTTTAAAAGGGAGTGGGTCTTCATTCTATAGGTGTTCGCCTTTTCGAAATATCGCCATAAAGGTGGACCAGGGGTGACTCTAGAATGAGTTTGTACGATATGGGTATCAAATTAAAGGTATTAATGAGAGTTTTAAAAGGGAGTGGTGGTAGTTGTATATGTGAAGGCGTTTTCCAGATATCGACCAAAATGTGGACCAGGGTGACCCAGAACATCATCTGTTGGATACCGCTAATTTATTTATATATGTAATACCTGCCAAGATTTTAAGGGTTTTTTATTTCGCCCTGCAGAACTTTTTCATTTTCTTCTACTTAATATGGTAGGTGTCACAACCATTTTATAAAGTTTTTTCTAAAGTTATATTTCGCGTCAATAAAACAATCCAATTACCTTACCATGTTTCATCCCTTTTTTCGTATTTGGTATAGAATTATGGCATTTTTTTCATTTTTCGTAATTTTCGATATCGAAAAAGTGGGCGTGGTCATAGTCGGATTTCGTTAATTTTTCATACCAATATAAACTGAGTTCAGATAAGTACGTGAACTGAGTTTAGTAAAGATATATCGATTTTTGCTCAAGTTATCGTGTTAACGGCCATGCGGAAGGACAGACGGACGACTGTGTATAAAAACTGGGCGTGGCATTAACCGATTTAGCCCATTTTCACAGAAAACAGTTAACGCCATAAAATCTATGCCCCTACCAAATTTCAAAAGGATTGGTTAATTTTTGTTCGACTTATGGCGTTAAAAGTATCCTAGACAAATTAAATGAAAAAAGGGCGGAGCCACGCCCATTTTAAATTTTCTTTTATTTTTGTATTTTGTTGCACCATATCATTACTGGAGTTGAATCTTGACATAATTTACTTATATACTGTAAAGATATTAAATTTTTTGTTAAAATTTTACTTAAAAAAAAATTTTTTTTTAAAAGTGGGCGCGGTCCTTCTCCGATTTTGCTAATTTTTATTAAGCGTACATATAGTAATAAGAGTAACGTTCGTGCCAAATTTTATCATGATATCTTCAACGACTGCAAATTACAGCTTGCAAAATTTTAAATTACCTTCTTTTAAAAGTGGGCGGTGCCACGCCCATTGTCCAAAATTTTACTAATTTTCTATTTTGCGTCATAAGTTCAACTCATCTACCAAGTTTCGTCGCTTTATCGGTCTTTTGTAATGAATTATCGCACTTTTTCGTGTTTTTCGAAATTTTCGATATCGAAAAAGTGGGCGTGGTTATAGTCCGATATCGTTCATTTTAAATAGCGATCTGAGATGAGTGCTCAGGAACCTACATACCAAATTTCATCAAGATACCTCAAAATTTACTCAAGTTATCGTGTTAACGGGCGGACGGACGGACGGACGGACGGACATGGCTCAATCAAATTTTTTTCGATCCTGATTATTTTGATATATGGAAGTCTATATCTATCTCGATTCCTTTATATATGTACAACCAACCGTTATCCAATCAAACTTAATATACTCTGTGAGCTCTGCTCAACTGAGCATAAAAATTGTGCATAGATCAATAACCAGAGTTAAATTTGATAAAAAAAGTTAACTTGGTAGCAAATGATTTTCTTGACCATAGTTTACCAATACTGTCACCGAGGTTTCAGTTTTTTAGATGCTCCTTCAATTTCGTCCGCTTGTGTTTATCCATAAACTGTCTAATGAGCAAGTTTATATCCCTGATTGTGGGGTCATCATGGTCCTGCTGTTTCACAAGATCTCGCCCTTTTGCCAAAGTTGCGGCGAGCAGGCGTGGGCTCAATGACCTTGCGAAAAGCACGTTCCCGTAGAGTGACATCAGTCGGGATTGGGAGGGCAAGAAAAATATTTTGTGTGTATACTGTATAGTCAGCCCATTTTGCTTCTTTGAAATTGATGAAAGTGTGGCGTTAAGACGTGATAAAATCGTACATATATATTTTAATTCATATCAGCTAGACGCACATATATATTATGCGTGTAAATGCTGTTATAGCTTAAGAAATCACACATTTCTTGAAAAAATATTTTTCGTTAAAAATTTTAAGCGCTTCGTTAAAATTCTTAAACAAAAGTTCTAGTGGTCGAACGCCATAGCTCAATTGAGCCAGACTTTTCTGTATACCAGTGGTTGACAAAATCAAAATGTAAGTGTATTAGTGAGGCTTGACCATCCCAGCAGAAAATTCGATTTTAAATTAACATCATGCAGATGATGCATTTATTAAAAACATTTATACCAAACATTTTGGAAGTTATTTTTTTTGATTCAAAAATAATTTGAAATATTGCCAAATCCCCCAATTCAATGAGTTTTATTCGCTTCGGAGGGTAACCGATATCTTTACATGCAATGCACATGAAATTTGGTTGGCCAAAGCCACTGAAAACTGCAAATATCGCAAAAATAATGGCGATCACTCGCTTAAAAAATCATATTTCCAAATGCAAAATGTTTAAAAAATATGTGGCTGACTTAATTTTTATACTCAGCGTGCTTTGCACACAGAGTATATTAACTTTGATTGGATAAGGGTTGATTGTACAGGTATAAAGGAATCGAGATAAATATAGACTACCATATATTAAAATCATCAGTATCATTTGATTGAGCCACGTCCCTCCGTCCGTCCGTCCGTTAACACGATAACTTAAGTAAATATTGAGATATCTTCACCAAATTTGGTACACGAGCTTATCTGGACCCAGAATAGATTGGTATTGACAATGAGCGAAATCGGATGATAAGCACGCCCACTTTATATATATAAAATTTTGGAAAACACAAAAACCTGATAATTTATTTAATAATACACCTAGAATGTTGAAATTTGACATGTGGACTGATATTGGGACTCTTGATAAAAATTTGAAAAAAACTGTTTAAAATGGGCGTAGCACCGCCGACTTGTGATAAATCAATTTTACAAATATTATTAATCATAAATCAAAAATCGTTAAACCTATCGTAACAAATTCGGTAGAGAGGTTTTCTTTACTATAAAGAATGCTTTGAAGAAAAATTAACGAAATCGGTTAAGGACCACGCCCACTTTTATATAAAAGGGCCGAAGACGAATAAAATCAGCTATAATTTTGTAAAAAATAGCTTTATATCAATGGTATTTCATTTCCCAAGTGTATTTATAACAATAAATAGGAAAAAACTTCAAATTGTAAGAAATAGGCGTGGCACCGCCCCTTTTATGACTAAGCAATTTGTATTTTTTCGGGAGCCATAACTCGAAGAAAAATTAACATATCGTAATGAATTGTGTACACAAATTTTCCCTACAGCAGGAAACATTTCTAGAAAAATAGACGAGATCTGTTAAAGACGACGCCCACTTTTATACAAAATATTTTTAAAAGGGTTGTAGACGAAAATAATAAGCTATATCTTAGCGAAAAAGAGTTTTGTATCAATATAATATTACTTTCTAAATTGGAATTATAACATTAAATTAGAAATCACAAAAATGTTTGAAATGGGTGTGCACCGCCCCTTTTATGACTAAGGAATTTACGTACTATGTTTCGGGAGAAATAACTCGTTGAAAAATTTACATATCATAATGAAATTGTGTACACATATTTTCCTTATAGCAGAAAATATTTCTAGTAAAAAGGACGGGATCGGTTAAAGACTACGGCAACTTAGATATAAAACATTTCAAAGGGTCGTAGACTAGAATAACAAGCTATAACTTATCAAAAAAGAGTTTTGAATCAATGATATTTCACTTATCAAGTTTTATTGTAAGAGGAAATGGGAGACATTTTTTTTAAACGGGCCGTGCCACGTGTTATGTAGGAAAGTAATTTATCTGAAAAGAAATATACAACTGAAGCTCACGCTGAGTATGTAATGCTCGGTTACACCCGAACTTATACACCTTTGCTTGTTGTTACTATCTCGCTAACTTATTTTAAACATTCTATCGTAATTTTTGCAGTGCAGAAGCTAAATTTTTTTGGCTCAGAAAAATGGGAGTCCAGAATGAAATTACAACTTTTGTTAAATAATTTAAAATATTGTATGACGAAGTTATTAGTTTAACATACCCAAAAAGGTAAAACCCCAAGCCTAAACTTGTTTAGAAGATGAGCTACATATGGAAAGGATGTCTTTCCAGTTGCGTTTCCTCATCGTAATATTTCTCAGAGGGAATCTTAACATTTGTGCTAAAGACGCGCTCAGTGGTTATTCGTTGCTGTCACGCAAATACTGACGATGGACAGTAAGAATATGTGTGAAGTAAGTCTGACTCAATTGAGCTATCGCGCGCCGACCCATAAATAAACGATCCAAGATCCCGCATTCCGGAATTTTTGTATTTGTATTTGAAATTTATGATGTAGCGTTTTGAAATGTTTCGATTTATTACATTTCTCTCATATTTCGCTAACAGTGTAAACGACTATGCCGGAGTAAAATAAATTTTCGGAGTATGCTTTTTCTTCCTTTTTGAAGCGGGCGAACAACTAACATCAAATTGATTTAGTGGCTTGGCAAACTCTTCGATTGTGTTTTTGCTATGAAATGTTTCTCACCAAAAAAGTTATCTGCCTTATCAGATGCACATAGAGTCGGCCTGAAACGTGTAGGATGACCCATTAATGCTCCCATTAGCACACCACAATCTGGAAGAAAAGTGGGCCCTATCTCCCCGGATATTATAGCGCAAAAATATTATGATTATTTTTTCGCTTACCATACATATTTCATGCTCTTTTAATGATAGAAGGTTTCAAGAGCGGGGCACATCCTGTAGGAACGATAATGGCGACCTGGTAACTGGCGGACAAAGTGTGGGGAAGACGAACCCGATACCCGATCGCCGACGATGACAAACACGCTCCGGCATCCATCTGTGGTGAACTGAGAATGACAATATCACGGCTAATAAATCACAAGGTGCCAAGTAATGACGGGATACCTGCGGGCTTTTCAAACATGGAGGCGAAGAGTTGGTATAAGAAGCAATAAAAAGATGATAAAAAAATTTTAAGGACTACCTTTATATAAATGGACCAAAAATAGAAGGCAATTTTTCCTTTAATACAGACATATTCTTGTTGAATTTTGACTAAAAAACTTTAACAATAGCTCTTGTAAAGAATGTTGGGATTTAAAACTATAAAATCTTTCAATTTAAGGCAAACAATGTACTTGTGATTAACTAGTTGATTATTTAAAATTTAAACACACGCTCTACCTTTATAATTTTAAATCCTAAAATTCTTTTACAAGAGCTATTGTTAAAGTTTTTTAGTCAAAACTCAACAAGAATATGTCTCTATTAAAGGAAAAATTGCCTTCTATTTTTGGTCCATTATATAAAGGTAGTCCTTAAAATTTTTTATCATCTTTTTATTTTAAATTTTTTAGTACTGCCTACAAAAGGCAATTGCAACTTTGATTAGCAAGATTTAATAGAATTGGTGGAATTTCGCTGACAACACCGGCGAAAACAATAGAATTCCACCTCGTTTGTCAGCTACTTAATTTGCACACATGAAAATCGTGGTGAAATTCACATACGCCTGAAAGTCTAAAATAATCGTGGTAAAAGTCGTGTACGCCTAAAAGTATGCAAGGATGTGCATTGAGTTGGGCCTTCAACGAGGTGGAATTCTACAACGCCTGTAACACTCGGGAGGCTAGCATGAAGGCATGGCCTAATCTCCTAAATAGTTCGACTTGTGCGTTACTTAGCTCAAATTTTTTGATCAAAACATTGCACTGTGACCGAGTTTTAAACTATATTTCAGGTTTCAAATCTCTAGATATCCAGGAAGTTAGTTAAAAGTCGATTGAAAGATTCCCCAATTTAAAATTAGTTTTCTCATATCTCGCTCCATGCGCCACCTGGCGGAATTTTGTTGATAAAATATTGCATTGACACACGGCCCAAGTTTCATATCCCTAGCTCATCGGGAAGTTACTCGAAAATCGATCGCAAGACGGGGGGATTTTTAAAGGATTTGCAGTTATCTTGACTAGCGCGCCACCTAGCGGAACTTTGTTTTCCATAAGTTGTATTGCCCCAGGCCTCTAACTAAGTGCCAAGTTTCAAGTCTCTAGGTAACCGGGAAGTTAGTTAAAAATGGATTGAAAGATTCCCGAATTAAAATTTTTTTCTTATATTTCGATCTGCGTGCCACCTAGCGATTTTTTTTGATCAAATATTGCATTGTCAACGGGTTCTGACCCACGGCCCAAGTTTCAAGTCTCTAGCTTACCGGCAAGTTACTCAAAAATCGATTGCAAGATTCCCCTCGTTTTTTCAAGAATTTGTTGTTATCTCACTTAGCGCTCCACCCAGCGGAATTTTGTTTTCTATAAATTGTATTGTCAACGGGTCTCGAACTATGTTTTAAGTTACAAGTCTGTAGGTAACCGGGAAGTTAGTTATAAATTGATTGAAAGATTCCCAAATTAAAATTAATTTTCCTAATATATCGATCCATGCGCCACCTAGCGGAATATTTTTGATCAATTGTTGCATTGTCACCGGGTTCTGACATACGGCTCAAGTTTCATATCTCCAGCTCACCAGGAAGTTACTCAAAAATCCATCGCAAGATTCCCCTCGTTTTTCAGGAACTTGTAGTTATTTCAATTGGCATACCACCTAGCGGAACTTTGTTTTCCAAAAGTTGTATTGTCACCAGGCCTCTAACTAAGTGCCAAGTTTCAAGTCTCTAGGTAACCGGGAAGTTAGTTAAAAATGGTTTGAAAAATTCCCAAATTAAAATAAATTTTCCTAATATCTCGATCCATGCACCACCTAGCGAATTTTTTTGATAAAATATTGCATTGTCACCGGTTTCTGACTTACGGCTTAAGTTTCATATCTCCAGCTCACCGGGAAGTTACTCAAAAATCGATTGCAAGATTCCCTGCGTTTTTCAGGGATGTTCAGGATTCTCGTTTGTCTCGATTCGTCTGCCACCTGGCGGCATTTTGTTTTCCCACGGTTTTTAGTGCCATCGACTCGCAAACTATCTTCTAAGTTTCAAGTCTCTGGATTACCGAGAAGTGAGCTAAAAGTCGTACGCAAAATTTCCAAAAGTAATTTTCTGTATATCTCGATCCGTGCGTCAAAAATTCTTATGGAAATGAGGGGACAAACATGAAAGCGACTAATTATAACATTTAAAATTGGGTCTTGCAGTAAAATATGGACAAGACAAAGTACTTCTGTTATCGGCTTTAGGCTTTGTAGCCACTTAACGGTTGACGGATATTAATTCGAGGACTGTGAAGGATTTCGTCTATTTGGGAAGCAGCAATAAAAGCAAGAAAGAAACAGAGAATAACTCTTGCCAACAAGTGCTTCTTTAGGAAATTGAAAAGTAAAGCCTCTCTCGACGAGCAAAATTCTCGCTCTACAAGTCACTCATCATCACTGTCCTGATATATGGTTCGTAATCATGGAAGGTGTCGAGAAAAGATGATTTATAGTCCTATCCGTGATGTCGACGGCGAGTATTGAAGGAGGCATAATGATGAGCTATATGAGCTTTTTCCAGATACGACGCTAGTGCAGCGATAAAAAAAAGCTTCTCTAGCTAGGTCCCGTTATGCGGATGAACGAATACGTTCCGGCAGTTTGTAAATAGATTAAAGAGAAGAACTTCAATGAGTTGGGAGAGACGGTATATAATACTGGACCGCTGAGCCCGCCTTGTCGGTTGATTGTAATAAGGACGATGATAAGAGGAGAACTGAGTCGCAAGCCAAAGACGACAAATACGCGTTAAGCGATGCGTCGACTCGGTGAGCGAGATTAGTGCTGATTCAATGAACTCCGTGTTGGAGAAGCAAACAAATGAAAACGGAGTAGAAGAGTGGAGAAAGGCACGGAGCAGAGAAAGTAAAAGAGCTCTCTCGCAGTGCCGTGCAGCACTAAGAATTATACAACGCTTGTGCTCACCCAACAGAAGTGGAGATCGAGCGCTTGGAATGGGCCCATGAGGCAGTAGAAGTAGGTCGAGGGCAGTTCAAAAGGTTTGCTGCGGGAAACCCTCGGTTCTGCAACCGATACGAGGAGGAAGAAGCGTCGAATGGCAGAATGAAGAGGCAACGTTCGGCGCAAGGCGCCAAGCCTGCTTTCAAGAGGCGAAAGGACCCAGTCCTAGAGCCGCGTGGCAGGCAGTCGCATAGACAAGACAAGTAGGCCCAAAGCTGTAAGACAGATGGGCCCCAATAGCGAGGTAGCAACTCCTCGAAAGCTGCGAGTCAGGGGGAGTTCCAACTACGGAAGTAGGAGATAAGCCAAAGGGAGATAACGCTAAGACTCCGGCCTTCTCGGAGGTGCTAAAGGGAGTTAACGCTAAGACTCAGGCTTTCTCGGAGGTGCCAAAGAGAGATAACACTAAGACTCCGGCTTTCCCCGAGAAGGTGAGTGATGTGGCAAAGCAGTCACTGACTGTGGCGCTGGTTGATCGTAGCAGTCCCTTCGGACAAATGACTACTGAAAGGTGGATATCTGTGGAAAGGGAGCTTACTAGCTTAACGCTTAAGATGATGCGGGAACAACCAAGTAAGCCCCTTCCACATTTGATTCGGGGGAATGGTATAATGGTGTGAAGATGATAGCGTGCGACAATATCGCGAGCTTGCGGTGGCTGGAGGAAGTGGTTCCAAACCTCCAAAGGCAAGGCACGAACGCGCGGTTTGAGGTGGTGGTGGTATGGATACCATGCGTGATTAAATCGGAGGATACACAGCGACTTCGGCAGAATCAGAATCCGAACACACCGACACAGGATCGGAAGGTACTTACTGTATCTCGGCCTACTGAGGAAGGTCAGTTCTGCATCTTACAAATAAACAGCAGGCGGAGGATATTTTGTACACGCAACTTGGCAAAATGTCCTTCGGCACTGGCAAAATTTACATGCGACTTAGAAAAGAAGTCCCGAGGATAAGAACCCTATCAGGCTAGAGTGGGCGACAGTCGAAAAGGACCCCAAAATCCTTGGGGAAAAACAGGTGGAGTTCCCCGACGTCACCACGAAGGTGTTAGAAGAGGACCAACCGCCAAATGGTGCTGTGACTCGCACAGAGGAACACCCGGCACAACAGTTGCGAGAGGCTGAAGGGGGCCTCGAATATTCTAAACCAAAAGCCATCATTCTCCGACCATGCTTATATCAACTTCAGCATCCCCCTAAAGGGGGTAGAGAAGGGAGGTACCTTTAGAAACCCTAGGTTAACGAACTGGACTAAATTCCAGAAACACGTAGAAACAAAACTGGGACAACCCAAAGAGTTGCCAATGTGGATTAAACTGGAGGAGTCGAATAATTCCTAACAAGAACGTTTATGACTGCGTATAACAAAGCTTGCCCTCTAAGAAGATTCAGAGGAAAAGCAAAGCCGCCATGGTGGAGCAATTAGCTGATTCTCTAAGAAGACAGGTAAAAGAAACGTTTAAGCTCGCAAAGACCGCGGAAAGCGAAGAGTGTCGGGATGAGTACAGGGATCTACTGAGGATCTACAAGCCTGAAATTTCCAGGGCGAGAGAATCTCATAGAAAAAGTTTCTGTACGGACATAGAATGCTCCAGCGAAACAGCACGGTTGAAAGAATTCCTGGCAAGGGGAAACATATTCCAGGGACTAATAAAAAAAGAGAACGGGGAATGCTCACGTAATAGTGAGGAATCTCTTGAGGTGCTTCTCGCACACACTTGTCATCGGGAGACGGTTTAGAAGAGCCTGCAGACATCACCCCCACATCGATCACGGAGCGGGTAGTGCCTGGTGGATGACGTTTTCTAAGTTTAAAACCGCCGGACCCATACGGCATAATCCCGGCCATGCTACAAGTTTCAAGTATGGCGGGCGTGGAATGGCTTAAAATAATATTTGATGGGTGCATAAGGCTGAATCGTGTACCGCACTTTTGAGAACTGCTCGTGTAGCTTTCCTACCAAAGGCCGACAAGATCGGTCACGTGTATCCCAAAGATATAGACCCATTAGCTTAACAATCATTTCTGCTCAAACCTTTGAGAGGCTGATAGATGTGTATATAAAGTCCAACGTGGTTGAAAAGCTGCTCTCCACAAAACAGGGTGCATACACCAAAGGCAAGTCGGTAGACACCGAATTGCATAGGGTTGTGATAAGCATAGAGAAATCCCTGGAATATAAGAGGTATGCTCTACCAGTCTTCTTGGACATTGCCGGGGCTTTCAATAATGTTCTAAATGGGCGATTATGGATGGCCTTAATTACATAAAGTACATCCCGCATAACCAGATGGATCGGCTGCATGTTAGGTTGCAGGAAGATTACATCACAATGGGGATTGTACGAGGCCCTCCACAGGGAGGGTGCTATCACCTCTGCCGTCGACCCTGGTCATCAAACAACTGTTCAGGCGATTCGATGAGGGGCTCGTAAAATTTACGGCTTACGCAGATGACGTTGCAATTGTCATAAGTGGAAAGTGCCTTCCAACGATAAGTTCTTTGATGGATCGGGCGCTTCGGGATATTCATACCTGGGCATATAATGTCGGGTTGAAAGCCAATGGCTGTCAGGAACTTAACGTGGAGGAGAGGTCAAGGAGGCATCAACGGCACTCTATACACGTAACAGAATGCTGGGGTGTACGTGGAGCTTATCGCCCTCTCTTTCTCATTGGGTTTTTACAGCGATTGTAAGCCCCATTCTATACTATGGAGTTGTTGTTTGGTGCAAAGCCACACAAAAAACAACATACCTCAAAATATTAAAGGGGGTATGCAGGACTATCGATGCTGAGCATTACGTGAGCCTCAAAACAACCCCGACGGCTTCACTGTATGCCATTCTGCACACCACCTGTAGACCTGGTAGCAAAGAACATAACATTAACAACCGCAACCAAATGCTTGAACCCCGACCATATGGCCACAGTAGTATAGCGTCATCAATTATAAAGCGAACCGATAATCTGATGCCCTATCTGCGCTTCGAGGGAGATCTTAAGGCCACAATAGAAGTGAACGGTTGGCGCAAGGGTGTTCAAATGGCGGACGAAGTGAAACATGTGTACACAGATGGTTCCAATGTGTGGAAGGAGTAGGGTCTGCGGTATACTGTGCTGATCCGGAAATAAGCAGATCCTACAAGCTGCCGGATTACTGTAGCGTTTTACTAGCGGAAATATTAGCCGTAACCAAAGCAGTAGAAACCCTGGAAGAGAATAGCTTAAGCTGCAACCGTGTTAACTTTTATATTGACAGTCAAGCAGCAATTAAGGCAAAATCTCGCATAGCACAGCATCTAAATGCGTGTTAGAGTGTAAGCAGTCTCTGGGGAGAAAAGCGGACGAACTAGCTAAAACGGGCGAATCCCTTGAAGCTTGCTCCGTAGACGCGTCCCAATTAGACTGGGCGAGATTAAGCGAAGGCGAGAGATGCACATGATCGACCAAGCGGGAAAGGCGTGGGTTCAAGCGCGGGTCTGTAAAGTGCCGAAGATTATGTGTAGGTCTTACAAACTTAGACTAACAAAGTTGCTTCTATCATTAAAAAGAGAGGACTGTAGACTCATGACGGGTATTCTGACTGGACACTGCCTTCTGGCGTCACATGCATTTAAATTAGGCTTGGTCAGTAATAGCAGATGTTGGAAGTGCGGGTTGGAGGAGGAAACGATCGAGCACGTTCTGTGCTCGTGTCCTTCACTTGCCAGGCTAAGACTCCAGCTATTAGGAGTGATACAGCTGTCAGATCTAGAAGCATTAAGTGGCTTAAGTCCTAGGAAGCTTCTAGTATTTGCCAATAGGACGGAGTTATTTTATAACATAGGTCCTGGTTTTTGATAGGGTTTTTCAGTTTGGTCGTTAAAACAAACTTCTGGTAACACTACGGTCTCAATCAGTCTATGTGAGTTCCTCATGGACCGGCCAGTTCAACCTAACCTGACCTAACCTGGGAGTAAATGAGTAAAATGTTTCATACGTATCACAATGAAACACCTTCAACCAAAAGATATTAGGTAAGAATACAATTTATTTTCAACTCGACCCAAATAAACGTTTGAGATAATAAAATGAAGTAGGAGGTAAAAGCGGAGCAAAATACTCCGATCGGATAAAGTCTGAACACTGCGTCAGCAATGAAACATATTTGGGCTTTTCTAGAAGATATTTTTCAAACAAACGCTAATACGCAGAATGTTTAATTGTTTCAAATATTTTGTTTACATTTTTTGTTAGACTGAAGCAATAACATATAATTTGTATGGCATATTTAAGATGTTATGAAACATGCGTACATACGTTTTACCACATTGGATTTTTATCAACGACTGAACCACTACAACTACGATGATGCTACTTTTACTAACACACCCGCAGTTTCAATTTTGCTGGCCACTGGTTTATTGGTCCACGGCGTCGACCACTGCTTTACACATATTTTTCTCCATTTCTCCATCGTTCAGTCGTCATCGAGACAGCAACGAATAAACACTGCGCAAGCTGTCGCACAAATGTTGAGAGTCCTGTGAGAAATATCATGATAGGGAAAGGCAACTGTTAAGACGGCCTTTCCGTAATTACTTCATGGCCTAAACATATTTAGGTTAGATTTTTGTCTTTTTAGATTTGCTACAGATAATCAATATATATAATTATTTGAACAAAGCAGTTTCATTCATTGCGACATATCGAGGCATCTAGAACTTGATGAGTTAAGGGACTTGGGAATGTTTCCATATATATCCAATTGGTACGATGCCATTTTAATTTTAATTTCTTGCTGGGATGCTCAGGTTCTAGCCCTCACTAGTACATTTACATTTAAATTTTTGTCGACCACCGATATAATCTATCTTTAAGTATAAAGAAGGATGTAGGTACAAATGCAGCTTTGGGACTCCGAAACCACACCGCCGATTTTATTAAAATTTGCAAGATCGCTTCAACGCAAACCCGGAGAATGTTCCCATTAGTTTCTTTCCGGGAAGTCGACCAGAGGCCGCTTCAACGCAACCCGGAAATGTTCCCGTCAGTTTCTTTCCGCGAAGTCGACCAGGGGCCGATGTTTTCGAACAAATTCTATTCAATGTACGATTTTCCTGAAATTCTGTGTCCTGGTAGCCCTTTTTGTCATAAGCCACTGATATCTAAAGTTCCGCTTCAGTCATAAACGGAAGATGCTAAGGCAGTGGACATAATTTATAAATTATAACATTGGATTAATCCGCTAATTCATGTTTACACTTATGCCCGCCCTTTCAGTGCGTGGTTAAACTACAGTTAAAGTACTAAAGTTTTACCTTGCCATTTTGTTCTATAAACATGAAATTTGCTGCACATCTCAGCTTAAGCGGCCGAAGTGGCGGGGTTAGACTCTAATCAACTTTAACTTTGGTTTAAACTCGCTCTGAAACCCCGATCATTGATATAAGAAACAAATATTAATTTATTTAATTTTTCACATTTAAACTGAACTTTATTGACTTTGTTGACCACCTCTTTCCAGGCCTATAATTATTTTATTGTAATTAAATTATTTACATGCATTAAAAACAATTTTCTCATGCGGGCAAATAACTCACCCAACCAGTTTTTTGTATAATAGGGCGATTCTCGCAGCCTAGAAAGCGTGGAAAATATTTCACATTTTCTAGACCAAATATACTACACCCAGACAACGACACAACTTACCCAAAAAATTTCCTTTCGATAAAATACTGTATTTAATGCCGAAAGTTAAATACAAAATGTGTGTTTTGGGAATTGAAAAAATTTACAAAACTGCTGCACACAATTTTTTTTTATTTATTTAAAAATTCAGCAATTGTTTTAGTTGTATCGGGCTATTGATAAAGGATTTCAGGTTCGAATTCGAACTCAAGGCCGATAACAAAAATTCTTTGTATTTAATTATTGTTTTTTAATTTTTCCATAATTTTTTGTTTTGCAATAGATGATGCCGTAGCTGCGCAGATAGATCCATTGCTACGGTAGCTACGGTTTTATCACCAGTACGCTTTAGGTATTTTGCGCTAACAATTTACCCAGCAGGGAAAACCTCTAGTTCACTGTTATTTTTAGTGCGCTCAGAATCACAACTAGTTCGCCATCTATCCCTTTTACATTATTTCAACTGGCGCACTAAATATGGCGGTGGAAATTATCGCCTCTGCATTACATTTTCTCTTGTTCCGAACTTGATAAAACTTTCCTCTTTAGAACTAGTTGCTTTATTGGCACATTTTCAATAGCTCCGAACTAGTCTAAAAATTTACAATTTAGATCTAGTTCTTTTCTTGGTAATATATCGTTAGCTCCGAACTCGACCGAATTCTATATGTTGATTCTAGATAATTCCGAATTCGTGGGAGAGTGTGGGAAAAAGGCATAGTCGACGTTGCTTAAGCTGTTATGTTAAATATGAAATACATACTGTCGATTTTATAACTGAGAAAATTTAGCTACTAACGAACTAGTCTTATTTGGCACTTTAGGTCTAGCTCCTAACCAGAAATTTTGAATCCCTAGTTACTTAAGTCCCTTCAGGGTAGCTACACAGTGCTGGTTTGTTTGATTTATAATTATAGGCCTTGAGTTCGAGCTCTAACCTGGCATACTTAAAAATTTCATTTCAATATACTTATCACATTAATAAACTTTTTTTTCAAATATATTTGAGTTTGAGTATAGAAGACGTAGAAACCGCAGAAAGCAGTGATGGGGGTAGTGCATTAATGCTGCAGCCTTCACTCACAAGTATTGGTAGTGAAGCTGAAAAATGTTTCACTAAAATTTAAAAGCTAGTAGTGAAAATATTTTCAGCTTCAGCTTAGTGCACAGTTTTTTCTTCACCATTTGAATGGAGGCTAGAAAATTTCCATTAAGATATTTTTTGGTTTTTCACTACCTGAGTGGTTGTGAAAGACTTTTTTAGTCGTACGTGGAGAAAGGCACCGCTATCACATATAGTGATTTCCAATATTTCCAATATAGTGCAATGCTGATAAAAGTATAATGCAATCAAAATTTAGTGCACTACCACTATTTATGGTAGAAAGTTTTTCACAAATATATTTTTTTGTTGCTTTTAGAAAACTTTTGCCAGGAAAATGAAAAACTTTCTACGTCTTCTATGGAGTTTACGAAGAGAGGGTACCCCTAATTATTTCTTTCTTATAAATTTTTATTAGTTTAAAATTATCTTTTTCTGTGAGTGAGGTGTATCTACATATCTACATATAGTATATCAAATACATTGGAAGTAATAAAGGGAACAATTGATGGGATGTGTGGAATAACGGTATAACTCAAGAATCAACCTTTTGAGAAAAGTGAAAAAAACTTAATATGGCAGGTAAAAATCAATTTATAATAATCCTACTTGGTTTGGATTTTAGATAGTATGATTCTTTGATAAGAAAAAGTACCAAATTTTATATATACATAATTTTATTAGCCTTTTCAGCACTATGGGAAATATATTTCCCATGAATAAATTAGGGAATTTTTATATTTTCTTATATGGTAACTCTGTTCAAGCGAGTGTGTTTAAATATAAAAAGGGGAGTCCCCGTAATCAAGTTAAGAAGATTGACAGTATTTTCAAATATTCTTTATTAAAGTGTAAGTAAAGTCGGCAAACTTTCGACGAGTGAAGTGTGTTTCATATTTATTTAACTTCTTTAGAATTTCGTGTTTCGAAATTGTTTTTAAAGATTTTTATTTGTTGAATGGTAAGTAAGAGACTAAACAATGATCAATTTATGTAATTAAATGGGAAAAAGTATCTAAAAATAAAGAATTATTATATATGAATTATCTATTTGTTTCCCTGTGGACCACAGTGGAAATTTAAGGTACTATTTTTGTTATTATTTTATGTTGCGATTAACTCTTTTATTCATGTTTTTCAAGTTCACTACAGACAAAGTGGCTGGAAAAAGATGCAGACAATTTCATCAGAAAGAAGACGAGATTTTACAATTACTCATAGCTGACAATAGTGATGGATGAACTACAAGAAGATCAAGAATACCTTGCTCATGATATGGAAAATTTTGTAGGTGTGGTAGAAATAAGAAGTTCAGTCCAGGAAGTTCAAGAAGACAAATGGGATGGGAATCCTGACCATACCTCTGATGAAGAAGCTCTTATTTTCAGATGGATAAAGGACTCATATGCGCTGAGTATCTTTCGAGAAAGTGATAATGAGTTCAGTAACATAAATATATTCTGCGAAAAGTCTGCTATGAAATTGATTGCAAAGCAAAGATAAAATACTACTTACGCATTTTTTCGATACAATGGATATTGCTATGAAGAACTCATATTTGTTGTATAAAAAGTTACATTAGAAGAAACTTGTAGAGGGACCACTTTTGAGCAGTCTAGATTTCGTCAGAATATTGCTCGAAACCCTATAAATGAATTTTCATGTAGGCAAAGATCCAGGCCGTCCGTAGTGAATAAACCGAAGAGTCAAGTCGGTGTGAAGCGAAGTTTACCAATTCACATTATGAAAAAAGTAAATAACATGAAGAGGTGTGTGAATTGCGCTAAGAAGCGGATTGAAAATAGGACGCATAACATATGTATAATGTGCAACGTTAACCTCTGCTATACTAGCAAAAGAAACTGCTTTGCACATTTCCATAAATGATTTATTTTGGCATTATTAGAAAACAAATGTTCCCTGCTGTTGCGAAATTCCCATTGAGGTCCATAGGGAATATTTTTCCCAAGAAATTACAAAAAAACCGTGAAATTAATTTAAAAGTCGAACTGTTTTTTATTTTTTTATTTTGCTTTCAAATCAACTAAATAAAACAGTCGTACAACAAAATTTACTTGTAGTTTTCTTACGGTCCTGAAGGGTTAGAAAATGGATGATTTATTTTTTTTGAGTTATACCGTTATTTCATAGATCGAGTATTAAATATTTTCATTGAGAGTCTTTATTAAACACACATATGTATATACATTAATAACCATATGTTAATACATTATATTCTATTATTTAGATGTGCTTATTTTTTATTTCCGTTTGGTATTTTTTAGCATTTTTTTTACTACTTTTATCATTTTTAAATAAACTTTTTTCTATTTTTATACACAATGGATTTCTCTGTCTACATTAGTCGTTTTCGAACCACGTCAATCTTTTTCTCAGTTCTTTCTGTCTACGTACTTTGAATATATTTTCATACATATACCATTTCGATGCTTCACTACTGCAATTTTATTCGAGAGTTATACCGTTTTTTCCATAATTGAAGCTAATATCTTGTTAATCTCACTATTATTTTCTAAGATTATATGTTAGGTGTATGTAATCGTGCTCTTTTTATTTAGTTTGATTTATGAAAAACGGTGTAACTCGACGTATACATTATTCCACACATCCCCTCAATTAAAGTCGTATGAAAATTATATTGTAACTGCGAAAGCGTGACTGCTGTAGAGAATAGTCACTAGACGGTTGACACACTTGTTTTCGTTCAGAGGACTGCAAAGAAAGCATCGAAAAAATGGCCAACATTATCTTAGGGAAAGGGACCACTTTTTTTATTTATATACAATCAATCGGGAATTGGAAGTGTCGTATTCGTTGCAAAATAAACATTTACTGTTTCCTATTTTACTCAACATAAAGAATAGGAGACTCTGTTTTGATTTAAACTGACACAAACAAAACTGAAGTGTATTTAGTACGACATTCTCACATTTCAAGGAGTATGTCTATGCCTTCGTAAACAAACGTTGTGAAAGCCTGAGGAAAGCACACTGCAAAAGTCGTGCTGATGTAATACGTACCTATGTCGTGTAGCAGTAGGTATCGTGCTGTGCGCGCTATGGAGCGTTAATGCGAGTGCTCAATCGTCGTGTGAAAAATTGAAACACACAGCGGTTCGGTATTCATACAAAAATATGGTCCATTAACACTGTGCGATGTCCTCAGGACTGGACCATATCCTCTCCAGCTCAGTATTACATCAAGTAATCCATGGAGTACCCAGCCCGAATACATCGGGTTGTGATTACGAATCGGTAAAAACGAGCACGATCGAGCTTATCTACAATATGTTCGTGCAGAACATGAGTTGTCCATTGCTGCATACAGTGGAGTATAATGGTAAGTACTCAGTGACCATATGAATCCAACGATATTTGCAGGCTAGTGTTGCTCACAAAGCTCTGAGTTCCAGTTCCAGCGATTATGTTGTTGACGTGCAATGAAATAAATGTATAGCGCAGTAGTATTTTAGTAGACGTTAAAAAAGTTGATTCTGATGTTGCAGAACGTACTATGTGGCAAAGCTCAGTTTATCATAATGGAACTAAGGCCGATTTTGTTAATTATATTTTATAGATGCTTACTTACTTTTCTTCCTAACATTTCATCAAGTTGAGTCGACACGTGGCATTCACAAGTCCTGAGAGATGATTTCTAATTGAAATAGAAATATCGACAATAATAAATACATACTAACAACATCTATGGTATAATTAGATTGCATTTCATATTAATCTATATGTAGTGTGGGGTGGCCTAGAGCTCTCGGAAATTCTTCTGTGTATAAGCTTTTGAAAGGCCGAAAACAAAATATAAAACAACATTCAATCTAAACATTTAATCGTCATACCGGAGAGAGCCTAGTGTTAGGTTTGAACTCACATTATAACTATAAATATTTTATGTGCTGCTAATAGTATATGTCAATACATAAAAGTTAGCATGTGTTAGATAATACAAAGGCCCTAACCAACCGATTTTTTTTTAAGTTTACATTATATGATATACATATATAAAAAAATTTAAGCTGTTATTAACTTTTACAGATGATTGATAATTATTACTAAATTGCTAGCTTTTTTTACATGTATATACAACTGATTCGCGGATAAAAAAAATTGGTTAATTATTAGATAATGTTAGGAAACCCATCTAGCGGCAATTATTGAAGACTCGTGAGCATGTGCACAGTGCGATGGCGTTCAAAAATCAAAGTGAAATTGTTCACCAACTGTGTCTTTACTATCTCTTATTAGAACAGCCTTTTAAAAGGTATATTTGTTTTTGTTGTATTTGAACTGCGCTCTTTAAGATAGCCTCAGAAGTGAGGTTATGGTATTAGTTGGTTTTTGCAGTGTGAGCTGCTCCATTTTGAAATAATTTTAGTGTCTTTAGCTTGTTGTGTTACTTTTTTTGTGATTTAAAATTTCACAATTGCCTTTATTATTATTATGTTAGCACAAATATTAAAATTCACTAAATTTGGTTCTGTTCCGCACCAATCCTCACGTTAGCACTTATATCTTATATTAGCCAATTTTTAAGATTCTAAAGTCACTTTCTGCACTAACACTATATTTTGCGACAGTTTTCTGAAAGTGTCACCCAGATAAATTATTGTCGTATGTTATATGTGCATCACATGTAAAATACGAATTATTTTATCCAGCCGACTATAATATGCAAATTTAAACTTTTGTGTATTGTGTAGAGACACATTTCATTTACAACTGAGTATGCACATATTGGCATTTAGCAGTACCAATTTTCTGCGCACCAATTTCAGTGTGTAGATAAAGCTTAACTATTAGCAGTCCATACGAAACTTTAGTGTTGGTTAAAACTGCACTTTTTCCAATTTTGTATAACAATTTTGTTGTTTTATTTGTAGCGACGTAAACTCAATTTCTATATTCCTATAGAAGCTGCTTAAACCTCATTAAATTTTACGAATATGTGACAGATGAATAGACGTATAAATCTATAGGAAATTAACGTATCATTTACACTTAACACAAGATCTTGATTATGTCAACCCACTTCACTTCGAGTAGTGTTGAGACCCAAAATATGTTTTTGTTTTGTGGCAGTACAAATAGAACTTAATAAGTGTAGTCTGTTTACTTTTCTCTATTTCTCCATTAGTTCAGTTCAGTTGTGCAAATATATAAACAAAAAATTACTAGGAGATTTTGTATTGAAAAAGAATAGCAAGATATTTTGCCAAACTTGCACGAATAACAATTCGCTGGAATATCAAAAATTATATTGAATTTGTTATTTCGGGAAAGCAGAAGCTGTTTGTTCAACTGATTTCAAATTTTCATTATTATTAATTATGAAACTATAGAGAGGTTTATTAAGCTGCAATAATAGGAAATTTTTATGTATGTATTTAAATGTTGTTTAAAAAGCTTTATGCGCCTTTTGTTGATTTTATCTCTACCATTTTACAGTCACTTTCATCCGAAAATTTACTCAAGCTATAATGAGCCGAGTGGATAAACAAATTGTTTATTTTTTTAGGTTCAAATAAAATATTGACGTTTTTTATTTTTTCAATTTCCTCAAATCTAGAAGAAACATTCTTTGCTTACTTTTTATTGATACAACCCAATAATGTATAAATAGTGCCCACAGAACTTATCTTGCTTTAGTTAACACTTAACAGACGGTGTAAAGACTCAAAAACTACGATGAATCAAGGCAATTATTTCGCGTTTATTTTCGTCGTGATCAGCTGCTTTCTGACTTGTGCGCAATCTCTGAATACATGGGCAGTCCTTCGGCGATAGAAGATAGCCCGTACTTGGTATCACTTTATAGAGATGCCAATCTATTTAAGTGGTTTTATTTGGGCGCTGGTTCATTGATAACTATGAAATGGTGGTCACTTCTTCGAAATGTGTGGCTTTTCAAAATACGAGCGAAATTACCGTTATAGCTGGGGCAAGCATATTATATGCAAAAGAACAAGATGAAGAACGTCGCAAAGTGAAGCACATATATTTGCCATTGCTTAATTATTTCGATAAACACAGGATGAATATAGCTATGGTTGAAGTGAATCCACCCTTTACCCAGGGTCTTACAATAAACACGGTACAACAATGTAGAGTTAAGTTAACAGAGGGCAAAGAAATGCAAGTTTTTGGTTGGGGTGGTAGATCAGAGCGAAAAAGGTTTGCTAAACAGATACTCCGAACTAGTATCGTGCATATAATGCAAAGGCAGGAATGTGTTAAGCGTTTCAAGGATTCATCGATTACTGTAGAAAAATCAATGATTTGTGGTGATAGAGGTGGTCGTGGTACAGCTCATGCGCATTATGGAGGTTCTGGAGCACCGGTTGTTGTGAATGGACAACTTTGTGCGATGGTACTACATAAGGAGAGAGGAAAGTATAGTCCTTATCTATATTTAGATTTAACTAAACCAAAAATTCAAAAATTTATATCTGCAACGGTAAAGGGATCGTGTGGTGCTAAACGAATTTTCGGCAAATTTGTAGGAACTCTGTACTGCTAGTGGCGAATTATTGTTGTTAAAATGTTTTTGTTTTCGAAAAAAGAAATGTAGACTTTGTATCATTTGTAAATAAATATTACTGATTGTGATTTAATAAAAGTTTTGGTTATATGCAATGAAAGTGTGTGTTTGCAAATACCTTAGGTGGTGAGACAGAACTTTAATCTTTTTACTGAGTTCAAAAAAAAACTCATGATAAGCTTATTCCTATTCCATCAATTATGAGATGAAAAAATTAATACTCTTCTCTTAAAACGCGTTGAAATATTTATCACTTTTATCACATTATCATGGAATATAAAAAGTATGCCTTAGGAATCTTCTTAGATATTGCTCGGGCTTTCAACAATGTCTATAAATGGGCGATCATAGATTCCTTAACTACATTGAAGTACATCCAGCCATAACCAGATGGATCGACTGCATATTAAATTGCTGGAAGATGACTTCACAAGGGAGGTTGTATGCAGCCTCGAAATTAGTTATCACCTCATCGGTACGATGATGGACCCGTCAAACTTACGGCGTACGCAGATGACATGGCGATTGTCACAATTGGGAAGTGCCTTTCAAATCGGTCACACGAAAGCGGAGACACGCATATGGCCGAGAATTTTAAGAGATACAAAATCCAAATCGGGCCAGGCATAAGTTAGAAGGGGTGACCCTGCAGGAGAAATCTTGATCTGCTATCGCTGGCCAAGCCTAAGTAATTTAAAGGCATGTGACGCCAGAAGGCAGAGTCCAGTCAGAATACCCGTCATGAGTCTACAGTCCTCTCCTTTTAATGGTATAAACAACTTTGTTAGTCTAAAGTTATAAGACGTACACATAATCTTCTACACTTTACAGCCCCGCGCTTGAACATACGCCTTTTGATCATGCGCACCTCTCGCCTTCGCTGAATCTCGCCCAGTCTAGTTGGGACGTCTACGTAGCAAGCTTCAAGGGATGCCCCTTTTTAGCTAGTTCATCCGCTTTTTCATTCCCATATGCCCTGGGACCCTATATAGATATATGCTTCTCCCTGTTCCGATTCTCTCCAGAGGCTGTTTACACTATAACACGCATTTAGATGGTGTGCTATGCGAGATTATTGCCTTAATCGCTGCTTGACTGTCAATATAAAAGTTAACACGGTTGCAGCTTAAGCTATTATCTTCCAGTGTTTCTACTGCTTTGGTTACAGCTAATACAGTTACAGTAATCTGGCAGCCTGTAGGATCTGTTTATTTCCGTATCAGTCTACCGCATACCCTACTCCTTCCACTACTTTGTAATCATCTGTGTACATATGTATCGCCTCGTCCGCCATTTGCGCACCCTTGCCGAAGCGCAGATGGGGCATCAGATTATCTGTTCGCCTTATATTTGATGACGCTATACTACTGTGGCCGTATGGTCGGGGTTCAAGCTACCCCGAGGAACCGAGCTTGGTTCCAGTTGCTAACGCCAATTCCAATTTGGGAACTTGTACCTCTTTGTAAACAAGACCATATCCGTCTTCTGCGCGTTGGCTTTCAACCCGACATTAGATGCCCAGGTAAGAGTATCCCGAAGCGACCGATCCATCAAAGCGCTAATCGTTGGAAAGCACTTTCCACTTATGACAATTGCAACGTCATCTTCGTAAGCCGCAAGTTTTACGGGTCCCTCATCGAACCGCCTGAGCAGTTGGTTGATGACCAGCGTCCACATAAGAGGTAATACCACCGCTCCCAGCGGCGTTCCCCTGTCCACTGATTTCGTGCCCCTTTGTCATGTAATCTTCCTGCAATTTAACATGCAGCCGATTCATCGGGTTGAGAGCGATGTACTTTAATATAATTGAAACCATCCATAATCGCCCAGAGCATATTCCTAATATTGCAAGACTTTCTTTATACTCATGTTGTATTGTATTATGATTAAGACTTATGCACCCATCGGATATTATTTTAAGCCATTCCTCGACCGCTCTACTTGAAACTTGTAGAATGGCCGGAAATATACCATCTCGACACGGCGATTTAAAGTTAGAAACATCTTCACCGCCCATTCGATCTTGGTTTCGGTCACCAATCCCGGCACTACCCGCTCCGTCATCGAAGTGTGAATACTGTCTGCTGGCTCTTCTTTAAATAATCTCCCGATGGAAAATGTGTATCGAAAAGCACCTCAAGGGATTTCTCACTATTACGTAACCATTCCCCTTTGTCTATCTTTATTAGTACCTGACTATATTTTCCATTGCTAGGACTTTTTTCAACCGTGCTGTTTCGCTGGAACACTCTATGTCTGCACAGAAACTTTTCCAAGAGATTCTCTTCGCCGTGGAAATTTCACGCTTTTAGATACTCAGTAGATCCCTGTACTCGTCCCGACACGCTTCGCTTGCCGCGGTCTTTGCTAGCTTAAACATTTTTTTACCTGTCTTCTTAGAAACTCAGCTCATTGCCTCCATCATGGCGGCTTTGCTCTTTCCCTCGTGAATCTTCTTTGTGGGCAACCTCTGTTATACATAGTCATAAGCGTCCTTGTTAGGAATTCATTACACTCTTCCAGTTTCTCCACATGGGCAACCTTTTTGGGTTATGCCAGTTTTATTTCTTTCTACCTGCTTCTGGAATTTAAACCACTTCATGACCTAGGGTTTCCTTTCTCCTCTACCCCCCTTTAAACCACTTCGTTGACCTAAGGTTCCTTCCTCCTCTACCGTTTTAGGGGGATGCTGAAGCTTGTATACGCAAGGTCGGAGAAGGATTGTCTATCAAGAACCATTAAATCATACCTTGATATATAACGTTCGGAGCTCAATGTATTATCAAGAACATTGCTGGATGGTGGCCGATATATGTAGGGAGACTTCCCCTTTTGGTTATCTGCAAATTGGTTTGCAGGATGTCACAAAATAGAGATTCGCCTCTCTCGTTCTTATCTCCTCCTCGCCACGCAATGTAATGCGCATCTGCATCCGCGCCTATGACCAACCGCCCTTTGCGCCATTCGTCCTGACTATCCTCTTGATCACCATCTCTCACTTTCCTGCTTATTCTTTTGCTCAACGGCCACCACTACGAGGTCCTCAGTAGTGTAATTATGTAGCATATATGGATGCAACTGCTGCTTTACCATGACAAAAGCTCGCACCCGTCCTTCCGTTTGCGCGTGGTAAACGCCAAATCCGCGCGCGCTGAGTCCAGAAACCTTTCCTCCCGATGAGAGCCACGAGCCTCTCGTAAATGCCATTCCGGGTGTTCCTTTGTGCGACTCGCAGCACCATTTGGCTGTTGGTCCCCTTCTAACACCTTCGTGGTGACGTCGGCTACCTCCACCTGTACTTTTTCTCTTTGGCTTTTGAAGTCCTTTTCGACTTCGCCCACTTCTAGGAGGTTAGGATTATATCATCGGCACTTTATTTTCCTGATTCGCATGTAAATTTTGGGCTGTTCTCCAGGATATTTTGCCAAGCTGCGTGTAAAATATATCCCACGCCTGCTTGTTTGTTTTGAAGATGTAGAACAGGCCTTCTTCCGTAGGCCGAGATACAGTAAGTACCTTGCAATCCTGCGTCGGTATGTTCGACTTATGGTTTCCGCAGAAGTCGCAGTGTATCCATACCTTAACTTTTGGTACCGTGGAACTTGCGCTTTATCCACCACCTCAAAGCGCGCATTCATGCCTTGCTTTTGGAGGTTTGGAACCACTTCCTCCAGCCACCGTAAGCTCGCCATGTTGTCGCACGCTATCATCTCAACACCATTATAACACTTTACTTACACTTTTCATAGCAGGTCACTTGGAGTCCTTGTTTTAATGTTTTACAGCTGAAGTCCTACGGGACTGCACCCAATACGCAAATATATGTTGGTTTGACAGTAAATCTTGTCATTTTGTATGTCAATAAGAGTGTTTCTCCGTTGAGTGTGCAATTTACTCAAATATTTTTTGTATTGTTTTTAGGAAGCGCGAGCCTCTTATTTATATGTAATTTGAGACGTGCTGCTTGTTATACAGGGTAAGATGCTAGAGAACTTCAATGATGTGAAAATAGTTTTGGACTTCAACTCTAGGGAATGAATTTCTGTCTATGGAAACCTTTAATCAAAAGACATATTTCATTTGATGTGGCAGTGGCAGTTTCCTCTTTCTCTGCTTCTAAATTGCGGTGTCGGCTGAAATACGTCAGCAGAAATGAAGTTTTCAACACCAGCCCACCCCAAGTTTTTAAAACTTTTAATATAAGTAGGACGTTTGTGAGCATAGTATGCAAAAATCAGAGCCCTCCTTTTGTATAGAAAAGCACATCGCGGCTGGATCGGAAGTTGGGCCTTGAAGTAGATTATTCAAAAAATACTTTTCTTTTCTCTTAGACGAGGTTGTTGACATTAAACACTAATGAACATAAGAGAAAAATATTTGTACATCTTTAAACAATTTTTTACATCTTCCTCGTGTAGCGTATGGTGTGATAAATTTCTTGTCAATTAAAAACGGCTGGCAATAAACAACCAGATTTTTGCGAAGTTATCTTCAACAACGGAACTAGTCTGTATATTAATGCTGAACGTATTTTCTACAGAAATATTGTAAAAGCTTAATTTCTAACTCAATTGGCGCCTGCCGTTTTAACGGTTTTTATCCATCCAACAAGTCACACTCATCACTTTTTTGTTGACTTATCCGGCTTCAATGTTGACAACAGTGGAATTTATATTTTCTGGTCCTTCCACCCACTCCCGAAGCCAGGCTCCGAAATAGCATTTGTTTCTCGAACATCCGCAAGACCGCTTCATCAGATGTTGTCTTTGTCTATGCTTTTGCACCATATAGCAAGACGGGTACGATAGCGATTTGCAGAGCATGATGTTTTATAATCTATGCCTACTTGGTCCTAAGAGGAGTTATTGTCAAATGTGATTCCTCGCTCATATCTCGATTGATGTTTTAATGCTGATCCTAGCAAAAAACAAATTCTTTTAATATTTCGAAATTATGGTTGTCAACAGTAACATCGTTGTAGAGATGCAAATATGCTGACTCTTGATGACAACAGGTACATCGCTTTGGCCTCATTCACATCAACACATCCTTTCCTGTTTTTCTAGTTTGGAGTAAGCAGAACTTAAATCGTAGGTCTTCCGCATGCGCGGTAATTGCACGCTCTTATAGAATAATGTTCCAGAGCGGTTAAACTCTGAAGCTACATATAACTGTCTATTGCATCAAATTAAAGAGTTCACGCGATTTTGGCTTCGAACGGTCGGAGACGTCCTTCCTGATTCTGACTGAGCTGATGGTGTTGCTCAACGTAATTTTGCACAGCCGAATAAGTTTGCGTTGAAAACAAATTCAGATAGAGCGGTTTTTGGCAGCTCCTTTTCGTGCTATCGAAGGTGATTTTAAATCCGACGAAAATGTCATCTGTGTCGATTCTTTTTTAGCAAATTTATTCCTAGACTTAGCGTATGGTGAAAACTGGTCGGTGGTAAATTTACCGGGTCTGAAGCCGCACTGATAATGTCAATCAACTAATTCGCGGTGAGCTTCAATCTTTCACATAATACGCTTCACAGGCGCTTAAACGGGATACCAAGAAGGCTGATTCTGCGATATTTGGCTCAGTTTTCTGATCACCCTTATGGAAGACTGATCAATGAATATTTAGGTTTCAATAGTCAAGCTTGCACTCGCCCGAACAGATTTTGCACAGAAATTGATGCATGCCCCTTACCAACTCCTTGTTGTCCTATTAAATCTGACTATTGCTGTCCTGACTTCGAGAGATAGCGGAACACTAATTCTATCATTACATATTGCGGGCTCGGGGCCTTTCTTTTCTAATTTATCTTTCACTTTCGTTTTTTTTCTTGTCCATCCCTTATTTTATTTATCTCCTCCCACTCCCGCTCCCGGTACCAATACGCTCCCAATCCCATTCGCACTCCTACTCCCACTTTCACTACCACTACCAATTTCTACTCCCTCTTTCACTCCCTCCTCCACTCTCTACTCCTTCTACCTCTCTCACCCAAATTCCCTCGTATATAAAATCTCTATACCAATTTGAAAACCTGCTTCAACTGACCGAACGACTTCAATATCTTTGTTTCCATAAACCACTACGAAACTACTTGAAGGGAACTCAGGTGCAATCTTTACAATTGCATTAATTTTGCTATAAAGATACTGGAGTACATGTTAACCTTTTTTCTAACTGACAAAATAATCTTTCTACATTTGTAATATTGATTTGCCGGGACTTTAACTCAGGACGTCGGAGTGGTAAGAAAAGCACACTACCACCATACCACGGCGGCCATATTGCAGCGAATAAAAGCGTAAGAGGCTTCATGGGCTAGGACATGGGTGAAGAGTCCTGGTAACGAAAGTATTTAAATCCACACCGCAGTTTGGTGAAGGAAAACTTGATGAGGATGAAGCCGCATTGATAAACTCCAATAAGCCGGTGGTGGTCTTCGGTCTGTTGATCAATACGCTGACGATGCATTATATGCCACACTAATAACTAGACGTGCTGGAGTATAAGTATTTTCAGAAATTTTATCTGAACGATGCCAAATTTCAGAAAAATAACGTGTTTATTTGATGCAAAATTGTTTTTGTTTACTTCAATTATAAAAAAATAATTATTCGGCCGTATTCTGAGATAAAGGGTATATATTGTAACGAATTTAGTGAAACTCCGCTTATTTTACACCTTCTACTAACGTTCGTATCGATAATTGTTCAATAAATAACTCCAATATTCAATAATGCTAAATGGTCTTTATTAGACTACTTTGAAAGTACTTCACAATAACACTTATACTTCGCAACCAATAGCGTGCTTAATTCAAACTGATTACAGACTACTCAGCTTTCGCTGCTTTTATACTCTGTGCCCAAATGCCTAGACGTTTCTTCTACTAGAATTTTCTACTTGGTTACCAGCTATAAAATACAGATACACGTTTATAGCCTCTCGCATAGCCATATGCGCGTGTATATGTGAGTAATATTTCCACCGATGACTACATCTGTATGTGAGTTATCTCTTCGTTGCCTTGTATGTATGTGGGTAAATGATGATTAATATGTTTATGTAGCTTGCTTAATGTTTCTGTTGTTGTGCCTTTATTTAATAACCTTAGAGATGGTAATATTCATCACAATATGTATGTATATATACATTTTTCAGGACTAGAGGAAGGAGTACTGTGAAATCTCATTCATCTTTAATTAGGACAGTCAAGGATTCAGATAAAAGAGGTTTCGCTAATGGGACACCTCTTATCGAGGATTGTCAACCCGCTTGTTGCATCTTGTAGCATCTTCTCATTTCCCGTTACCACGAAAAATACCGATCGTAGATTATGATAATGTTTTTATACTCAGCTGAGTAGAGCTCACAGAGTATATCTAATTTTGTTCGCATAACGGCATCCCGTAATGACATAAACTAAACGAGATAGATATAGACTTCTCTATATCAAAATGATCTGGGCGAAAAAGAAATTCATTTAGCCATGTCCGTCCGTCAGCCCGTCCGCCCGTCTGCCCGTTAACACGATAACTTGAGTAAATTTTGAGGTATCTTAATGAAATTTGGTATGCAAGTTCCTGGGCACTTATATCAGATCGCTATTTAAAACGAACGAAATCGGAATATAACCACGCCCACTTTTTCGATATAGAAAATTTCGAAAATCAGAAGAAGTGCGATAATTAAATTACCAAAGACGTATAAATCGATGAAACCTGCTAGGTGGGTTGAACTTATGATGCAGAATAGAAAGTTAGTAAAAGTTTGGACAATGGGCGTAGCACTGCCCACTTTTAAAAGAAGGTAATTTCAAAGTTTTGCAAGCTGTAATTTGGCATCGTTGAAGATATCATGATAAAATTTGGCAGGAAATTACTATATATGTCCTAGTTAAAAATTAGTAAAATGTGAAGATGAACACGCCCACTTTAAACAAAAATTTTTTTAAGTCAACTTTTTACAAAAAATTTAATATCTTACAGTATATAAGTAAATTATGTCAACATTCATCTCCAGTAATGATATGGTGCAACAAAATACAAAAATAAAGACAAATTTCAAAATAGCGTGGCTCCACCCTCTTTCATTTAACTTTGTCTAGAATACTTTTAACGCCACAAGTCGAACAAAAATTTACCGATCCTTGTGAAATTTGGTAGGGGTATAGCTTCTATGATGGTACATATTCTGTTTTCTGTGAAAATGGGCGATATCGGTTGAAGCCACGACCAGTTTTTATACACAGTTACGACAACTTGAGCAAAAATCAATATATCTTTACTAAACTTAGTTCACGTACTTATCTGAACTGAAAATAGGCGAAATTCGACTATGACCACGCCCACTTTTCCGATATCGAAAATTCGAAAAATGACATAATTCTATACAAAATACGAAAAAAGGAATAAAACATGGTGATTGGATTGGGTTTTTTGACGCAAAATATAACTTTAGAAAAAACTTTGTAAAATGGGTGTGACACCTACCATATTAAGTAGAAGAAAAGGAAAAGTTCTGCAGGGCGAAATCAAAAGCCATGGTAATCATGGCAGCAACTGTTCGTGGTATTACATATATAAATAAATTAGCGGTATCCGACAGATGATGTTCTGGGTCACCCTGGTCCACATTTTTGTACGATATCTCGAAACCGCTTTACATACACAACTAAGGGCCACTCCCTTTTAAAACCCTCATTAACAGCTTTAATTTGGTACCCATATCGCACAAACACATTATAGAGTCACCCCTGGTCCACATTTTCTCTAGCTGAGTTTCCGCGCTTTGGTATTGGGATTATTCTTGCCATTATTCATTATTCCTAATTTGCAAGGGTTTAAGTGACCAGTACAAAATATGCCTTAGGTAACCGATGCCCCTTTGCCCAAATTGTTTTAGCATCGGCATAGATATTCCACCTAGGCCTATCGGTTTAGAAGGCTTGGCCCTTTTAACTGCTTCTTTAATATGCAGAAGCAATGGTAAGGTGGTATATGCGCGTGTTTGTGTTTATGTGTCAGTTGATTTTTACGAAATCTAGCCTTGTTAACTGAACTAGGTATTGCAAATTGCCGGCAGAAAGCATTAGCGCATTTCATCGAGTTCGACAGACAAAATCAAAATGAAATACTAACAAGTATGTATAACTGACTAATATGAATAACCTCGAAAAATTCCAGCCAGTGAACTATTCAAACACCAACTAGTATGAATAGCCCCTACAATATTCCAGTCAATGAATTAGAATGTTTGCTGACTACTTTGGCTTTTGGCTGCAGGGTTCATATGGAAGTGCATCTTCTTTGCACTTTATATGAATTCAAGCACTTTCATATGAATCGAATTTATGTATGTGAGGGCATATGGTAGTGCTTTGAAAATTTTATTTTATATTCCAAGTGTGAATTTGTATCTGTGCCTATTCCTCAGGGCAAAACAAAAACAAAGGTGCAATATGTGTATGGGGTTGAACAGCTCTGCTTTTGAAATTATAATTTAAATGAAGATAAAAATATTTTGCGACATCCTAATAAAGTTTTTTCCCTTTCAACCAAATAACTTGGTTTCTTGTTTGCTTTTATTTATTGTTATAAATACCTAACAATTAAGATTAATTTCGCTTTCGTACAAATGCCACAAAAAATTGAGGTTCATGGTGTGATTAAAGGGGCAACATCTGACATTTTTTTTATTTGCATACCTTGAGTTTAAATAACGCCAATAAAAAAGCGAAAATTACAGAATCCAAAACCATTAACGCCTTATTCCATCCGCTACCGTTTATATTGCACGCAGCATATTTTGTTAACGAAAATTGTAACCATCTCTAAAGCTTAGATAAATAAATGCTTGACGTGAAATATGTTGTAAGGGCAATCAAATCTTCCAGAAATCTAATGACTAAATCTTTTTTAAACGGTTTTTAACGGCCCCGCCGTTGCTAAATGAATTTTGTAATTAAAATTTAAGTAACTGCCCGATAACCTACAAGCTTGAAATTTAGAATATAGTTCAGACCCCGGTGACAATGCAATAATAAAAAAAAACTCCGATAGTTGGCGCATGGATCGAAATATTTAAAAAATTTGTATTTGTGGTCCGATTTGGCTCATATTTGGAAGACATAATACATACATGAATAGAAAGCGACCTATGAAAAAAAATTGCCGCTAGGTGGCGCAGGTTACGAGATATTCAAAAAAACCGTATTTTTGCTCCGATTAGGCATAAGTAAGATCAACTGGACCTTAATCAAGTTATGCTACGTCTCACATTTTTAAAAATTTCACGCGCTCAGCACTTTTATTTAATTGTCTGATCAACGCCCTAAATTGATGAGGAGTGTGATGACTAGTACCTAGGACCTACCTAATCATTTTCTAGCTTTTAGTATTATTATTACTTCATGTAAGTATTGTTTCAATAAAACCGTTTAACTAAAAAATTTTTTTAAATTATTTTATTATGAAATAGAATAGCGTATTCTTCTTCTTTTATTGTTTTCAGTGTATTTATAGACTGTGCTTTAAAGTGGAAAACATGGCAGAGGCAGAAATAATACACGAGCAATGAAAGAGATCAGCGTCAACAATTCCGCAAACATCTACAGCCAGAATATGACAATTGTGTAAGAGATGCTGAAAGGTTTCGTTACCGGTGATGAGAAAATTCCAACCAGGCTGGAATAGCGGCAAAAATTACTGTATCAAGAATCACAGCAGACTTCTTTTATGCAGTATAAACAGGAAGAGGGACTTTTTCTTCTCCATAATTGCATTAAGAACTGTGTAAACAGGAAACGGCAATGATGATGGAGAGAAAATAAACGAAAGTTATCAAAAGGACAAAAACAGCTACATATCTACATATATACCAGACAGATTATTACCATATTGCACATTAATGTGCTAAAGTAAACGTAAGTTTATATGTACACTAGACCGTTGGTAATTTTTCAAATAATCCTAAAAGAGTATAGATATTGGGTTCGTCGGAGGTTATCCTTTTTCAATTCACGAGTAGAATGAGAGGTAAATATATGTAAGTAATGTTGATTTTTATTGTTATATCAAGACAATATTTGATGGGTGCGTTATGAATTGCGAATTTGAATCATGAATTATTTATTATTTTATTATGAATTATTAATAATAAATTAGAAATTATGAATTACGTATTATTAGAGTATAAACCTTTTAGGAAACAAATACTTCTTCAATATAAAGGAGAAGAAATATTTCTGATTTAGCCGAAAATATACCAACATCTGTTTAACATACTTCACCAGTGACTACCAGTCACGAACGGAGTAGCTATATCGATTTTGGGCCGGATTTTTATTAGCAAAAGCAAACCCTAAACATTTTTTATTGAGGCTTATGAAGGTGCGCGACATTAACTTGTCCATTGCAGACTCGGAAGCCATTTATATTTTTTCTATTGTTATTTTACTTTATATGTTGAGTAATTTCTTTACAACCTTGCTATACTTTAATTTTTTCCTTTTTTTGGAAGAAGTGTGAAAAATAAATTCTAAAACAGTATAATGTTTCTGCATAAAGTAAGTAATCAACTATAAAATATTAGTAGCCGTTGGCTGGTGCAAAACTCAACGAAATGAAATCATTTACGGCATTAAACGGAAGCAGGGAAAATTAAGCCATGATTTATATTTTTCCGTTTTTTGCAAATAAGTTCCACTGCACACATATAACACAGAGATTGCATTTAACAGTTAACCATAAAAAGTATTCAGATTTTCACGCATAAAACCGAAGCGAAGCAGAAAGTAGAACCGCATGCTCGTTAAGTTCGATATGTTACTTAAAATCACAAAGTTTATAAAGATATACGTACAAGAAAACTAATATTTTCAGATGATGATTTCTAAGGTAACAAACGATGCCGACAAGTTATTGTCGCCAAGCCTAAAGGTATAAATGCCTGCCAAAACACTGCTCTCAGAATCTCTACGGGCTGCCTTCTTATGTCCCCAGAACACCACCTACACAGAAAGGCGAGAGTACTCCCCATACAGTCTCTGTTGAATACCCAGAAACCTGGCCATACAACAGACATCAGATGAAAGGCCTCACCGCCCCAAAAACAACACTCCGATGAGACGCAATAAATTTTTGGCACCAAATCTATAATTTTTTGATGATAAATGGATAAATTTTTGTAAACAAATGATAAATTTTCTATTACAAATCGATAAGTTTTTGAGAACAGATAGATAACATGTCGATAAGAAATGTGTACACTCCGAAACAAATCGTTAACAAGTACTTAAGTTTTTAATAGCATATCCATACTTTTCATTAAATAGTCGATAAGTTTTACGATAACATAACCGCTCCGTTGGGCTTCGGTTTTGACTTCTAATTTCTCCATTCCCTACTCTCCCCTTTTTATATTATCCTTTCCTTTGCCTTCCTTTCCATTCCTTTCCCTTTCTTTTTGTTTCCTTTCTTTGTTGACGGACCAATCCCTTAATTTTGCATGCAAAACGGTGAGAACCCAAAACTGAATCGGTACTATATTTAACAGTTGTTTCAAGAGTAGACCTTAATAACTGTTTAGATGAAAATATCGGCTTTGGGGAACTGTTGTTTACGAACTCTGATATAAACGTTGCTCTTTTGTTATCCATCTCAACAAAAACAAGTAACAACGGGTCTGTTCGGCTGTGCCGAAGACTTCATACCTTTCATGAATGGGGCTGAACAATAATCTTATCCCATTCGTAATCTCCAAATAATTCGCTGTATAAGATAGAAATATATAGTGAACAGATGTACATACCTAAACGATTTTAAGATAAATATAAAAAAGGGGGGTTTATCTGAAAGATCGGTTGTATGGGATATATAGAATATATAACTCCGATCGAAATGATTTTTACAGGAAACCTTCTATGATATACTAGACTATATATCACCAAGTTTCACGTTTATAGTGGAAACTAAGGGAGAAATGGCCAAAAAATCTTTCTATCTGAACGATCGGTTGTATGGGATATATACTATATATAGATCCGATCAAAGCGATTTTTTCAGAAAATCTTCTATGATATATTAAAATATATTTCACCGAGTTTCAAATTAATTTTTCTTAATTGAGGGAGAAATGGCCAAAAATCTTCTATCTGAACGATCGATTGTATGGGAGATATATGTTATAGCGGTATGATCCTACCGGTTTCCGACAAATGTTTAATATAATACAAAAATACATCCTTGTGCCAAATTTCATTGAGATATCTCAAAATTTGAGGGACTAGTTTGCGTTCAAACAGACAGATGGACGGACAGACGGACATGGCTATATCAACTCAGTTCGTCGTCCTTGATCAATTCAGTATACTTAAATGGTGAGTCTATCTTCCTATTTATTACTTATCAATCTTTAGCTAGCAACACAATATTTACTCTACCTCTTACACTTGTCCTCTGGGTACATTCGCTGCCACCTCAAGAACTCACCAACGAAACAGGCTGCTAAATACTAGCAATGCTGCATGTAATGTTACCCATTTAAAGCTGTCTTGCTTGCTGTCATTTGGGGCTTCCTCCTGCGGTACGAAATGTCATTAATGTGGCAAAGCGACAATACACTTTACTTACGTTAAGCAGCGCTGTTACAATTTGAGCACATAACTTCACAGTTGTGTACAGATAGCCTTTCAGAGAAAACACCAGTTTTAACCATCCCTGTGACTTAAGGCGTTTAGTATAGTCCCGCGTGAAGACTACCTGTCGTAAGAGTCAATAAAATCCTAGATCTGAAGGTTCGTGGGGTAAAAAATGGTGGCATGGGACAAGGCCATACAGGCAACTGCCTGCAAACGGTCAGAAAGTCAATTGGCGTTGTAACAATTTAAAATGGAAATAACGTCTATTTACTTAATCATTTTTATAATTTTACTTTTGCCCATTTAGAGAAATACTTTTTGACTTTATGACCGAAATGTTTTATAATATAGGGTATTTATGTCTTTACTATAGGGTATAAAAGCTTATAAAAATATGTACATACGTATGAGGCATACGGAGGAACGCGTTGAGCATACCAGGAGTGTCTTTTGGGTTATGACTGGCAGACATTTTGCCGTTTTTCTCATAAATGGTGACAATGCCTCCGTTGCACAAATAGCAGCAGACAGGTGTGGCTCCCACTGGCGACCATTTTCAATGGCAAATGCGGCATTCAAATGACGTTGAATGCAATTAAATTGTGCGCCTTTATAAGCAGCTGGGAAGCTGTTAAAAGTAACAATAGCATGATACTAGGTGTTAGCATTTGAACGCTATGAAAATCTAGAGATTTTATTATAGAGCAATAAAATCGTTAAGGGGGAGAGACTGAAAAAGAAAAGTAATTTAAAAAAGTTAGGATTTCTGCTTTAGATATCCTGTAATGTTTCTTATCGCCCTTTAAACGCCCTTTGCTGAGATCGATATTTCATGGACAAGGTAATAGAGAATAATAAAAACTTGTGCTTTGTTCCATTCGTCAAAAGATAAGATTGCATACATATTTTGTTTTGTAAAATATACAAGTAGGATTATAGTACAAAATGAATCTAATTTTTCCGTAAAACATGTTATATAAACAATTTTGAAAATATTTGTATATTTTGTCGGAAATTGGGAAGTGAAATCATTCTCTTACATAGGGAGATGATTTCGATGTCCCACCCATCACCCTTAGAATATTGTAGTTTTTCCTGGAAATTACACACCTAAGTTTTTGTATTTCCTTAGCTTTGTGTGAAACAAATATGCATTTATAAGCGGTTTAATTTAGCTTGACTCTGTGTAGGGTTGTTTATAAATTTCGTAATTGAAATTTAAGTAAACGAAACCTAGAATATAGAACCCGATGACAATCGCATAAAAAGAAAAAAGCTCCACCAGTTGACGCATTGATCCATATATTTCAAAAATCATATTTTTGGTCCGATGTGGCTCATATTTGGAACACATATTACATACAGAAAATGAAAGCGATACACGAAAAAAATCGCCGCTAAGTGGGGCAAGGATCGAACATTAAGAAAAGTCGTATTTGTGGTCCGATATGAAAGAGTCCTTGTAATAATGAGACAATAAATAAACTAAATAGAGTGCGAAATAATAAGCAATTAAATAAAAACTTGGAAAAAAAAATTTAAAAAAATTTATGTGAATTAAGCAAAACATTTAAATTAAATAAACGTAAGGCGCGATAACCTCCGAAGAGCCCTAAGGCTGAGCTTCTCTTCCAATTTGCGTCGTGCTCCTATTGATTTTCCCTACAAATCGGTCGGACGGTACCTACATGTTTTATGCAGACTCCGAACGGCATCTGCAAGGGAGATGAGTTTTCACTGAGAGCTTTTCATGGCAGAAATACACCCGGAGCGCTTGCCAAGCACTGCCGAGGGGCGACCCCGCTAGAAAAATTGTCTTCTAATTGAAAAACCTTATTTCTAAAATTTTGATGTTGCTTTGCGCGGGGTGTGAACCCAGGGCATAAGGTGTGGTAGGCGGAGCACGCTACCTTCACACCACGGTGGCCGCCGCAAAACATTTATTTGAAGCAACTTTTAATTTATAATTTATTTAATAATTTGGGAAAAATTTAAACAACGTGTCGCCTTGTCCGTCCTGATGTCACGTTGTTTAAATTTTTCCCAAATTATAAATAAACAAGTAAGGAAGGCTAAGTTCGTATGTAACGGAACATTACATACTCAGCTGAGAGCTTTGGAGACAAAATAAGGGAAAATCACCATTTAGGAAAATGAACCGAGGGTAACCATGGAATGAATGTGTTTGTATGATATGTGTATCAAATGGAAGGTATTAAAGAGTATTTTAAGAAGGGCCATAGTTCCATAGGTGGACGCCATTTAGGGATATCGCCATAAAGGTGGACCAGGGCTGACTCTAGAATTTGTTTGTACGATATGGGTATCAAATGAAAGGTGCTAATGAGTAGTTTAAAAGGGGGTGGGCCTTATTTCTATAGATGGACGCCGTTTCGGGATGTCGTCATAAAGGTGGACCAGGGGTGACTCTAGAATGTGTTTGTACGATATGGGTATCAGCTAAAAGGTTATAATGAGGTTTTTAAAAGGAGTGTTGTAGTTGTATATGTGAAGGCGTTTTCGAGATATAGACCAAAATGTGGACCAGGGTGACCCAGAAAATCATCTGTCGGGTACCGCTTATTTATTTATATATGTAATACTACGAACAGTATTCCTGCCGAGATTCCAAGGGCTTTTGATTTCGCCCTGTACAACTTTTTAATCTTCTTCTACTTAATATGATAGGTGTCACACCCATTTTACAAAGTTTTTTCTTAAGTTATATTTTACGTCAATAAACAAATCCAATTACCACGTTTCATCCCTTTTTTCATATGTAGAATTATGGAATTAGCACACAAATTGTAATAGGAGTAACGCTTCTGCCAAATTTCATCATGATATCTTCAACGACTGCCAAATTACAGCTTGCAAAACTTTTAAATTACCTTATTTTAAAAGTGGGCAGTGCCACGCCCATTGTCCAAAATTTTATTAATCTTTTATTCTGCGTCAAAGGTCAACTCACCTACCAAGTTCCAATGCTTTATCCGTCTTTGGTAATGAATTATTGCACTTTTTCTGTTTTTCGAAATTTTCGATATCGAAAAAGTGGGCGTGGTTGCAGTCCGATTTTGTTCATTTTAAATAGCGACCTGAGATGCGCGCCTAGGACCCCACGTTAAAATTTCATAAGATACCTCAAAATTTACTCAAGTTATCGTGTTTACGGACGGACGGACGGACGGACATGGCTAAATGAATATCTTTTTTTCGTCCAGATCATTTTGATACATAGAAGTCTAAATCTATCTCGATTAGTTTATGCCGTTACGGATTGCCGTTATGCGAACAAAGTTAATATACTCTGTGAGCTCTGCTCAGCTGAGTATAAAAATTTAAGTTAAACTGTTTTATTGAAAACAATACTTACATTAAGTAATAATAATGCTAAAAGCTAGAAAATAATTATGTAGGTTGCAAAGACCTACATGACCTAAATAAAAGCGTTGGGCGCGTGATATTTCTAAGAAACGATAGGCCTAGCATAACCTGAATAAGGTTCAGTTAGCCTTACTTATGCATATATGAAAATAAGATATGAGCGGTTGATCTATCAATAGAATTTTGACGCGAGCCCACGCCTTTATTTATTAGCTTGATGTAGGAGTGTGATGACTAGTATCTAAGACCTACCTAATGTTTTCGAGCTTAAGTATTATTATTACTTAGTGTAGTATTGTTTTCAATAGAGCAGTCTAACTTAAAAATTTATTTTTAAATAGTTTTAACTAAAGAAAAAATTCCACTTGTAACAATGTCACATTGAATCATTACTTTCTGTTACGAATTCAGCTAATACCCTGGCGTTCTGTTTGAGAGATTTTTAACTTGTTAACATTATTGTATTTTTAATATAGAGGCATATCTTGATGAAGTAGAATACTTTGGAGCTGATTTCACTACACACGGGATTTGTCTCCTCTTAAATAAGCTGGCACTTTTTTGACACGGCTGAGGTTTTTCTGCCTAAACTGATGGCTCATTTGCAGTTGTTTCATTTAACACCGTTTTTTGGCCAAACCAATTTCTTATCGCATTTCGTCGGAGTCTCCACATTTAAAAAAATATATATATGATTTTCCTTTTAATACACCACTATCACTGTTTTGAAAAAGGAGATAAAGAATAAATTATGCTTTTAATATTTAGCTTCTCATGTAGGGATTAACTCATAAAGTTTGATAAATTTTAAAATTAACTCAGTAAAAATGTAAAGACCCACATTCTCTTTTAGGACGACAGTGAAGTAATGACGTGAAATTTCTTCTTATAATTATAAATTCTTTGTATTCTAATGCTCAAATAAAATCATAAACAAATTTAAAGAATTCTACGAAAAGCAGAAGAGGTGAATAACAAATTAAGAAATTCAAGATAATTCATTGGCGCGTTAATCAATAAATTACAATTATTGTAATACCCTTGGATACCTTAGTAATAATCAGCATTCATTAGTTGGATCACTTAGGCAGCTGCAACAGCTGTTACTGCATTGATTGGTATGAACCATCGAGTTTATGTTTGGTATTTGTATTTGTAGTTAATCGATTTAGAACGCAGAAATACACAAAAAATTATTTTACTTAATTTAATTCGAATTTTTGTTTTCTACTCTCATAACCTTAATTTTAGAACTAACGACATTTTTGCAACTCTCTCAAGATTTGAAGACATATAATAAATTAGCCATGGCGGCTGCCGTGGTCTGGTGGTAGCGTACTATACCAAATATCCTGGCATCGAGCCACGTGCAAAGCAGCATCAAAAATTTTAAAACAAGTTTTTTTGATTAAAAAAAGTTTTTGTAAACGGGATCGCCCTTTGGCAACACTTTGAGTGTATTTCTGCAATAAAAAACTTCTCAGTGAAAACGCATCCGGCCTTGCCGATGCTGTTCGGAGTCGGCGTAAAACATATACATAGGTTCCCTATCGCCAAGTTTCGGGAAAAACAAAATAGCCACTACGATAATTTGGCTCCGCGAGGCTTGCGGCACCGAGGGAAACTGCCTATTATCAATACAGATACCAGTGTCGCTAGAGCTAAACTGGTAGCATAGTGTATTAGTTCAGATATGTGGATTGTTGGAGTGGGGGTTACAGAAGTGGTGGTAATAAGTAGGTGATGAACGGACGATTCATGAGCGCGAGTGCGTGGGTAACTAGTATGTCAATTGGTGTAATATTAATGTATATAATAACTAGTATGGCCATCTGGTATAATTCTGGCGATAGGCATGACTAGTACATTAATTGGTATGACCCTGATCTCATATACAGACTAATATGTCATCTGGTGCTATTCTGGTGCATATAATGTACTAGTTTGTGTAGGCAGGTATGATGCTGATGCAGAGACTGGCAATTGATATTTCGTAGGACATCGCCGTGTTAAGAATACCAGTTGCTAATATGGAAAAAAGACAGAACTCTAATGACATTCGGGTTAGGGACCTTTTCAGGTAGGCGTCACATTGTATACTGGGGGAATTTTTAGGCAAATTTGCCAATATACCTTCCAAATATTGAGATAGTTTCGAAAATTTCGTGTTTTCTATAATTAGGTTATGAAAGTGGAATAACAAATTTTCTAATTGAATTAACTTAAATAATTTTTTGTCTATTTATTTATTCTGAATAGATTAAGTACAAATATCGATATTAAACATTAAAGCAATGTCTTATAACAAACAAAGCAGTGTTCCAGCTACTTAAGTGCTCCAATTAATGAATGCTGATGATTACTAAGGTATCCAAGCATTACAATAATTGTAATTTATTTGATTAACGCGTTAATTGAATTATCTTGATTACCTTTTTCACCTCTTCTGTTTTTCGTAGAATTCCTTAAATTTGTTTATTGACTTTATTTGAGCATTACAATACAAAGAATTTTAATATTCTAAGAAGAAATTTATATTGTACGTCTTTACTACAAATGTAAAAAACATGCCTAACTTAAATTTGCTTTAACATTTCATTTCATTTATTATGAAATTATTTGTTTACTCCTATTTTTATTTATTTAATTCTAATCACATCAATTTTCTCTTATCTATTCAGAATTTTCAATTAAATATTTCTTAAATGGAGTTACATTTTATAGACTTATAATACATTTAATAGATATATGAACTTTCCTTTTGCCCAACCGAATGAATATTTTGACATGCATAAGCGTAGGGGAGGGAGGAAGCTGCAACCCTCTAACCCTCCCTAAATTCAACTTGCATTCATATTTTTTGTGGTGTATTCAAGTCGAAATTAAGTTGTAACCTATAATAAGTTACAGCTTTTTGACCTTTCAAATATTTGCCTGTCAAAAATCTGGAACTAAATTATAATTCGCAATAAATTTCCATTATCATTACGTAGAAAATGTAGTAGTATTTCTTATCAGCTGGCTAGTAAAAAAAAGTTTTAGGCCCACTTATACAACTTTTTAACTTAGAGTTAATTTTTTAAAGTTTTATTAATTAAGCCCTACATGAGAAACTAAATCTAAAGAGCAAAATGGTTCTTTGTCATTCTTTTAAATGCGGAGACTCCCTCATAATGCGATATGAATTTTTTGGCAAGAAAACGGTTTAAAGTGAACTAACTGCAAATGAGCTATATATGTATATGTGTAGAGGTATAAAAAAAATGACGCACATTTACATTGCAAATAATTTATGCTCACATTCGGGAAGCAAAAATAATCCAGCGTAAGATTTGAAATATGGAATAGGAGAAAAATGATATTGGTTGAACGAGGTATAGTTTGGATAGGAAAATATAGATGTTTCGCTGTCCAAAACAGTGTCCGCTTATCTAAGAGGAGACTAACCGCAATAGAAAATAATGGGGTGATCCAAAGTGACGGGTGATGAAAATTTAAAGTGGTTTCCCTTTAAATAGTTACTAAAAAGCTTTGAAATTTTATCATTTAAAGATGCATATTAGTTTGATACAAAGCAAACATAATATAAAAACTCAGTGTGTATAGTTTACAGGAAAACCTGTACGACCCTCCAAGAGTGACGGTGGGACTTCGAAATCACGGCTTATGTAAGTGAATAACTATCTTCCTAACTTCCAAAACTATAGAAATCTTTTACATAGATGTAATACTCCTATATTTCTACAACAGGCTAGGTACATGTCCCAAACATCACAGTGCCGATATAGTGCTGTTTAAACGTTTTTGTTTTTGTATTCATATCGATGTATACCTAAATTGAATGGTTTCTTGTCACACTGTATGCTGTACAATCACAAAAAGTTTATAGGATGTCTTGTTTGATCTCGAATTCAAAATACATGCGAGCATTGTCTATTAGCAATATTGGAGTATGACATATACTAGAGTCGCAAACCCAGTGTTGAAATTCAACAGCAGGAAAGGAAAGTGCAGAAGCGAAAGGAATGAGGGAATATCAATGGAGAGGGAAATGAAAATAAAAGATATACAATTGTAATTTTAATATAATAATAGGAACATTCGATGGGTAATATAATGAATAAGTAAACTCAAAATAGGGAAATTTTATATTGCTCTGGCAGGAAGGGTATGATTTAATCAATCTGCTTCTCGTAAACAAAAGGTAGGAAAAGGAAGGTAAGGAAAGGAAAAGAAAGAAAAGGAAAGGAAAGGAGGAAAATCAATGGAAGGAAATGAAAATAAAAGAAATGAAAGAAAAGAAAAGTAGGGAAGGTAAGAAAGAATGGAAATGGAAAGAAAGGAAAGGAAAGGAAGGAAAGGAAAGGAAAGGAAAGGAAAGGCAAGAAAGGAAAGGAAAGGAATGAAAGCAAAGGAAAGTAAAGAAGGAAATGAAAAGGAGGAAGGAAAGAAAGGAAGGAATATGAATGGAGAGAAATGAAGTAAAGAAAGAAAGGAAAAGAAAGGAAAGGAAAGGAAAGAAAAGGTAAGGAAAGGAAAGGAAAACGAAAGGAAATGAAAGGAAAGGAAAGAAATGAAACGAAAGACAAGGAAGGAAAGGAAAATGGAAAGGAAGGAAAGGATCAAGAAGGAAAGGAAAGAAAGAAAGGAAAGGAAAGAAAGTAAGATGGAAATGAAGGAATGGAAAGAAGGGAAAGGAAAGAAAGGAAGGAAAGGAAAGGAATAGGAATGGAAGAGAAAATGAAGTAAAGAAGGAAATAAAAGAAATTAAAGAAAGGAAAAAGGAAAAGTTAAGGTAAGGATAAACGAAAGAGGAGAATGAAAGGAAAGGAAAGGTGAAGGATCGGAAAGAAAGCAAGAAAAGAAACAAGGAAGTAGAAATAAAGAATAGAAAGAAAAGAATGAAACAAAGGAAAGAAAAGAATAGACGTGATCGCATGACCAGCATAGTATTTTTGTTTAATTTTTATTTTGTTGTACGAAGCAAGCCCTCGGCCATGCTACGATTTAGCATAGTACACAAAAAGCAAGTACACACACACAGCGTGTCTATAGGTATGAATAAGTGCATGTGTAGTGGTGTGACTTCTATGTCAAATTTTTTATATTAATGATTTTCAATTTTTTATTATGATAACAGTGCATGCTCAAAATTTTCCTATCAATACATATATAATTTGTGAGTAGCTTAGAAGTATAGTTTAGCAGAACACCGTTCACAATTTTTCATCTTGTCTATGTTTATATATAAGATGTCTTTTTACTTATGGCAGTTTTTCCTAGTTTGTTTCAGTAGAATCAAGATTCATTTTGCCATATTGGATTAAGTATGATTTGACGAGAAAACAAAAAAAGTATAAACTTAATTATGTCTCTTTGACTGATAGGACAAAGCACGCTGGATCACATATTTATTGTATCTTTCATAAAAAATTTGGACATTCCCAAGGGCCGCCTATTCGTCCGTCGTATGTAGTAATGCTTAAGTTCAATGCACATTATACGACGCGACATTTATCGACACCGGCACGACACGTTCCGACAAAATTTGTCAATGCACACCTAAGCGACAGTGGCGCGACACGTTCCGACAAAAATAATTGTTTCTTTGTGTAAAACATGTTTCAATGAATTTGTAAAATAACATTTAATTAAATAATAAGGCATTTTATACCATTTCAATAAGTCCAGGCGATGTCGGGCATCAGCGACATGTTGTAAATAATACTTGAAAATGGTTGACATGTGGTAGAAGTGCCACGAGGTAATGCACACCTAGCGACAGTGGAACGACACGACGAGCGGCATTTTTGCCTATTGGCAACTTGTCGTGTCGGGTCGTGTCGTACGACTGTCGCTAGGTGTGCATGGTTCCATAAGAATACATGCAAAGAATATTTTGTCGGAACGTGTCGCTACGATGTCGCGTCGTATAATGTGCAAGAACCTTTAATCAGATTTATTATGGAAACCATTGACAGCAACTAAAATTTTAAGTTTTACATGAATCCGAAACTCTTGTTTTATTACGCCAATAAACTTAATAAAAGATATTCCTGAGTACTGATAAATTTGTCTCACTTATTTCGTGATACAAGAAATGTTGAATCAAATTTTTACTCGCTGATTGACCTTTCGTCTCATTACGGCCAAAAATATCTAATACAATGTACCTCCATGCTGCTATAAATAAGTCAGTGGGCACTTCTGACGAAGTCACAAGTATCGAAAGACTCGACGCCGGCGATTTTCAAAAGACTCAAAACGGAGGGAGAGTGGCCCTATGATTATCCCGAACGATCAGGCGGTCTGAACCGAGTTAAGCATATTCGTATCTACTTCTGTTATTTTTGTAGAAGTAATCCCGCTATGCGGTCATCTGGCCTTCGATAAGGAAAGTAGTTTTGGCAGCAATATGACATTGACGAAGGCGTAAGAGCTCAATAGTTATATAACATTCATAAATAGAGTGTGCGATTTAAATAGTACAACGTACACATGGTACGTAGTAATCACTACTCGTATACACTCTCTGCCTGCCTAGTCATAACTTGGAATTCAAGTACTGTTATGCACTGTGCTGCTAGAGTTGCCAGATTCAATCTTCGTGCACAGGACTATCGACAATCTTCATCTCATACATCAACAACGACGTCAAGTGCCACATAGACCAACAGAAAATTAAATGGAATCAAGAAATGTTTTCATTTTCACTTTGTATGAAAACTTTAGTCTCTAGCTTCATAAAAGTTTATTTAACTACGCCCTAGACATTTAGTGAAATGTTTACTTCAAATATTATCTATTCAATTGAAATTCAGTTTGTGCATCCAAAATCAGCTTAAGCTCTGTTTCATATTTTAAGGTGCAATGCATGCACTTCAACAATTTATGAATGCAATTGCTGTCTATTTAAATTTTATATTTTCATAGAGTATCCATATAAAGATAAGTAAGTAATAGCGCTAAGCAAGCTCAAGGAATGTACATGTATTAGAGCGTATCAAAAAAAGTTGAGAATGATCCCCCGGTTCGAGTACTAACCTCGTGACGATTTTAAATTTGGAAAACAACATTTTCAACACCCTGTGAAGTTAATATTTCGCCTATAACAACTCGATTTGATATTGACCTCAATAACTGTATATAATGTTAAGGTAATAAGTCAAAGCATATTTCGTTCGCAGAGTCTTTGACCTATCTGACCAAGTTCAGCTGTTATCTACATTTTTCTTAAATATTCGTCCCACATTAAAATAAGTAATTTTTTTATAATTTGCGTCAGTACATAAGAGAAGGCATATTTCATTTTTACAGGGTGTCGACAAATAATTTTGCTACTACCATAGTAGTACGATAAATAAAGAATATTTTACCATACTGAATATTCGAGTTATTTATTCGATAGTTCAGAGATCGAGCTAAAACAGGAGTTGCGTATAATCAAGAATTTCTTAAGATTCGTTACAATATTTAACATTTGTTTTCTTTATGCACCGTGATACGCTCTTATATTCACACATGCTTAAATGTTTTGAATATCTTTAGGCGCATAGCATTACAGTAAATTACAAAATTTATAACGGGTCGATATTTGTGTAATGCGTATCTTGCGTATTTTGCTATATTGTGAAATGCATGTAGGGATGCAGTGTATAGTTCTACGTATACTGGGCAAGTATTTGGTAACGATACTTTTTTCTTGAAAATAGTTGAATACTCGAGATGCTTTATAGAGAGTACTTAGTAGTATCGTTTTTTTAGGTATCACACTTGAGGTTGAAGTTCAACAAATCACAATTTTGTTTGTCCTAAAATTGAGTAAATTTTTTCTCTTTTTTTAATTTTGCTGAAGAAGGGAATGTCTTATGTACAGGCCGGGATTATTAAGCTTCACCACGAAACTTTCCGCGTGTAGGACTCCTTTAATCATTGAAAAACTACTCAATAAAACCAAATCTCCCTCTCCCCGTATCACAGTCAGCATTACTTTGCATTCAGGTGCCCACCATTTGTGATCCCTAGCTATTTTCATGCCTTTGCTCTAGGAAAGCATTCTATTATTTTGTGAGAGGTATATGCCTCACATATCTCACTTCGACAGGTCACGTAATAAATGTAGCTGCCTAGCGTTAGGTCACCAAGCATCTCTTCTATTCTCTTTCGCTTTTGAACGGGTTGCTCGCACTCGAAGATGATTTGGCTTCCAAATCAAAATTACAGCAGTACCGCAAGCTCGGGTTTTCAGCCATCAATATTTTGTAGAGATATTTACAGAAGTAATCGTGTAAGGTTACAAATCGAGTCCGATAGAAGTTAACCCCTCCGTATAGGTGCTTCAACAATGGACTCAGCTCGGGAATGGTCCCTTGGCCCTCTTTTCTATGGCTATGCTGCTTTGATGTTGTTGTCTGCGTCCGATCGATTCTGCTCCTGTATGACATATATATGGATTACGCATATTTGGCAGACGAGGCACCGGCGGCCCTGTTTGCATTCTTTTATATATGATGCACTTAATCAACTAGCGTAGAATTATTGAATTATCGATACAACAACTACAACAACGATAGTAGTTATAATTATGTCTGCTCGCAGTGCTCTCAACTGACACAATGTGATATCCTCGGAAATAACAATTGCCCACCTTAGTAGGGCTTTTGAACGTGTTCTTAACTACTTCCGAACTACATTAGGTTAGACCTACGCTGCCGGTACAAGTGTGGCTACCATCTGTCCCACTTTATTTCCGATTAGCACCAGCTCGGAGGTAATTATTAGACCTTTAGTGTGAAACTGTCCGTTTGCGTAACTTTCTCCCTAATTTTTGCTGCAGTTACGTTGTTGAACTCTGAAATCCACTTCACTGAGCCTTATCCTACCGGAGACATTAACTTAAAGCTCTGTTCTCTTTTAGTGGTGGACATATGAAGATCGTAAGCTCAATCGGATTAAACATCAACTTTCAAAATGCATTTGTGTCACATGGGACTATTGCTGTTGAATTTCTGTAAATGTACAACACTTTTGTACTTTTGCCTATTTATTTGAATGCATTTATGTGAGAATAAAAGTATATATATATATATGTATGTATACATATAGGTACTGCATATATAATTACTGCACAAATTCATGTTGTAAAAGGACAAGTTTTGTTGTCCACTCGTACATGACACATGGCTGACGTTTATTAACACATAAATTTTGATGAGGCAGGTGTATGTGATTGTCAGTTTGCAACATCATGTTACATGCGTCTGCGGTCACTTTTCTGATGATTGTTCATTCGTTTGTCAGGCCACAGCCCCATTGCATTTTATAGAATCCTTGATGGTAATTCTCATAAGGCAAATGCTGGGCGAGAACGGAAAGAGAAGGGGAAAACAAAAAATTTTGGCACGAACTGAGAAAGTCTCAATTGAATTCTGTCAATGATATTTGTACAAATGAGTTTCTCGAAATTAAAAATTTAAAACGTATTTTACAATAATCTTTAAATTGTTGTTGATTTTATTTTCATTTCATTTTCTGGAAACTTATTTCTCGCTATAGCAAAACCTGAAATTCTTACTAACTGCAGGCACATATATCACACTCACACTTACACATAAATGCCCACTAAATAATATGCAAATCTCAAATTGTAAGTCCTAAAGAAGAAGAGTAGACGCACCAGTAACCGAATTGATCAGGATGACGATCTGAGTTGATTTAGCCATGTCCGTCTGTCTGCTTGAACGCAGACTAGTCTCTCAGTTTTTGAGATATCTCGATGAAATTTTGCCAGCGGGTATATTTTGGTGTCGGATTAGACATTTGCCGGAACTGCCCGGATCGAAGCATATGAGGGATACAACCAACATTTCAGAAAGAGGTTTTTTTGCATATCTCCCAATTTTTAGTCAGAAACTTCAAATTTCCCAAAGGCTTAGGTTTGGGGCATATATTGTTGTCCGAAAAAAAAACTGTATAGATCGGGGTATGTATTTGTAGCATATATTGCATCAACCGATGTTTCAGACAGAAAAATTTCGTACACTCTGCATCAAATTAACAGCCAAAGCTTCAAATTTCATCAAATGCTAACGTATAGAGCATATATATTGTTGTTATATCAGTGCGGCTTCAGACCTGGTAAATATACCATAACAGATTTTCAAAATGCGCCAAATCTTGTGAAAAATTCGATATAAAAGAATTGAAAGACATCACCAGTTCGTCGATTTGAAAGCCGCCCTTGACAGCATGAAAGGAGCTGCCTATATGCCGCTATGTCTAAAATGCGTTCCGCTCAAAACTTATACATCTATGCGGAACGACGTTGGGTAACACCTTCAGCTCAGTCAGAATTGGAACGGATCTCTCTGAGCCGTTCTAAACTAAACGAGGTCTCATACAATGGGAACAATGTTCTTAGTAAAACGCGTGCAATTACTGGCATATGTTGTGACTTTGATCTTATCGGCATAAACACCCGCGCCGTAAGTTCTGCTTACTCCAAACAGTAAAAAGAAGGGAAAGATGGGTTTGGTGGTGAATGAGGACAAAACCGAAGCTGCTGTCTTCGAGCAAAGGGTCAGCCACACTACTATAATTTCAAAATAGTAAAAGACTTCGTTTATTTGGGAACCAGTATTAACACAAAAAAATATCTGCTCTAAAATCTAGCGAAGAATCACTCTTGGCAATAAATGCTACTTTAGACTAGGCAGGCAATTGTAAAGTAAAGTCCTCTCTTGGCAAACAAAAATCAGCTTTATAAGTCACTTAAGAAACTATTTTTATCGGAACCCGTCCATGGAAGCAGAGGAAGAGGGTGCCCTCATTCCGCTGGAAGACCAGGGGGAAAGCAATTTTAATTCCCTTGCTGTGACCATTTATTTATTTATTTATTTATTTTTATTATTTATTTATTACAGCGTAAGCCTAATTTGAACAATATTTATTAAATTGTAGAACTTATCTTATAGGTAAGGTTTTACATGTTCATATAGCCTGCTTTTAAATACATCAATTTCTTCACAATTTTTTATTTCATTAGGCAATTCATTAAGTTTTTAAATCCTTATGGAAAAGGTTTTGTTTGTCCACTTCTGTTCTATATAGTGGGAGTTTAAAATAATTTTCCTACGGTATTAAAATTATGGGTTTCGTTAATATATAAAACATTATTTGTTAAGTATTCAGGTACATTTCATTTTCGTATGTTGAAGACCATTTTCATAGTATAATAAAAAATAATTTGTTTGACACTTAGCCATTTTAGTTTTATTAGCATGTCGCTTTTCGACGCATCTGACTTTTCCCGTAACACAAATCTCATACACCTATTTTGCAATATCTGAAGTCTATCTATTTTTGTATCTGGTATAATGAATAAGACTGATGGGCAATATTTAAAATGAGATTCAATCAATGTTTTGTATACAATATCCTTAAACTCTCTATTTATAAATTTACAGGTTCTTTGCATAAAACCGACTTGTTTAGTTATCTTTCCTACAGTGTATCGAATATGTTCATCCACTTTGAGTTTGTTGTCAATTACAATCCCAAGATATTTTATTAATTTTATTTCCTCTAACATTTCATCTTTCACCCTGAGCTCAATACTCGCAACTTCGCTTCGATTTTTCGGCTAATAACCATATATTTTGTTTTACTCACGTTAAGTTTAAGTCTGTTACCACATAGCCTTTATATAAACTATCTAAGTCACACTGCATTTTTGTCAATGCAGTTGTTAAATTACTTTCACTTATTCTAAGCAGAACATCCGCAGACAGTTTTATGTTACAGTATTTTACAGCTTTAACAATATCATTTATATAAATCAAAAATAATAAAGCGCCAATACAGAACCTTGCGGTAACCTAATGATACCGAAATTTCGTTCGTACTTCATCACCGATTATGGTATTTTGTTTTCCGCCAGACAAGTAATTTTGGAACCACTTTAATTCTTTACCCTGAATTCCCATGACTTTCATTTTCTGGAGCAAAATGTCTCGGTCCACTGTTTCGAATGCCCTTTTCAGATCCAGGAAAACGCAAACAGTGTCTTTTTTGTTATTTAGATCTTCCTTCCAGTTAGAGATCACGATATTCAGTGCCGTTTCACATGAGTGATTTTTTCCTAAATCCCGATTGTTCGCTTATTATTAATTTACTGTCTTCCAAGTAATTTTCTAACTTATTTCTTGTAACTGTTTCCATAATTTTTTCATCACATGGTAGTGTATTTATAGGTCGCGTTTCTTCAGGTTTATACGTATTTTTTATTTTTTGACTGGTATAATGGTCGACGTTTTCCATCTTTGTGGTACAATGCCCGCTTCCATGCTTTCATTTATATATTTTGCATAAAAATAAGCTGTCATACTCTATTGAATCTTTTAAAACTCCTTCTGATAAAAGATTTTTGCCACCAATTTTTTCTTGAATAGCCGAACTATTTTGAAAATGTCTGTGCTACAAATTTATTACAAAATGTTCGATACTGTGGTTTATTTCTAATACACTGTTTACGAAAAAGTTATTGCCACCAGTTAACCCACAAAAGAAATGACTGGCGTGCTTTGTTGCACGGTCATAATCGTTTAAACGGTTAAGCGCCAATTAAGCAAGTAAGTAAGCAGGCAAGCTAATATTTAGGATCAAATAAATAGTCCAGCTTTATTGTATGCATGCAAGAAGATGTTAGGATGCACGTGGGCCCTATCAGCCAAGTTTATCATTGTCTATTTAGGGCAATTGTGAAACCGATAATTTATTGTGGAGTTCTTGTTGGGTGGACGGCCACACAAAAAAGTAGGTATATCAAAAAACATGAGGAAGTATGCAGAGTATCAATGATTAGCATAGCGGGATCCCTTAAAACTACCCCCACACAGCATTGCACGCCATTCTGCACATGCTGCCTGCAGACCTAATGGCCAAGAACATCGCGGTTGGCAACCGCAACAAGGCTTAGGGCGTCGGGGCAATTTGAGTGCAGGCCATATGGCCATAGCAATAAAGCGCAATTTAATATCGGGCAAACGGAATATATGGTCCCGTGCCTGAGCTTCAAAAGAGATCTTAGGGGCCAAAATTGAGAAGGAGGGTTGGTGCCAGGATGCAGAAATGTCAGAAAATACTATACATGTGTATACGGATGCATGCTTAAGCTGCAGTCGTGTCAATATATACATGATAGTCAGGGGGCGATTAGGCAATAATCTCACGTAGCACTTCATCAAGAAATGTTCTGGAATGCAAAGAAGCTCTGGGAAAACTTCGCTCAAGCCGAACCACACATCTATGCCGGGTCCTCGGTCATAAAGGGATAAAAAAAAATATAAGGCGCGATGACCTCCGAAGAGATCGAAGGCCGAGGTTCTCTTCCAATTTGCGTCGTGCCCCCCCTCATAAAGGGATTGAAGGTAACAAAAAGGCCATAAGTGGACAAAGCTGCAACACTCGCTGAAGCGGTAATAGACGTCCCTATCCGTTTGGGAAAAAATAAAAGATGACTGGAGCTGCATATGACCCATCAAATCAACCAGGAAAGGGTTGAACAAAAGCAGGGGGCGCATGGGGAAAGCCTACAATATTAGACTCAAAAAGTGACTCATATCTCTGAAGAAAGAAAACCCAAGGCTCAAGATGGGCATACTAACTGGACACTACCGTCTGACGTCACATGCTTATAAGTTAGGTCTCGTCAGTAACAGCAGATGTAGGAAGTGCACGCTGCAGGAAGAAACGGCTGAGCACGTTCTGTGTTCGTGTGTTGCGCTCGCCAAGTCAAGGCTATAGTTATTAGGGGCGCAGAGTTACCAGATCTCGCGGCAGTAATTAGCCAGATCCTAGAAAACTTCTAGTGTTTGCCAAGACGACGGAGGTATTCTATAATATAAGTCCTAATACCTAATTGGGTTTCTTACTTTTGATCATCAAACAAATTCTGATAGCTCTATGCACACATTCAGTTTATGTGAGTTCTATATTGACCGGCCAGTTCACCCAACCTAAACTAATTTTCCAACATTTTTTAATCGATTTTCTTCCAACGGATTAACAAAATAACCAACACTCGCCATGGAGCGCTTAGAGATTTTTAGGTTATGCGAATTTATCTTGCTGCCAGATAAGAACATTTCGCACAAGTTTTATGTTGGCTCACGCCAATTTTTGCTGGCTCCCTATGTACATTTTTTTGAGCATGTGAGAGAGGCATTTGTCCTTGTCCTTGTTCACGCACTTGCATTACAATCCATTGTTACTTGTGGCAATGTCGGTGCATTTGTAGTTATTTGTATTCACACGTGTATCCAAATGCATTTTATGATAATCAAAGTTAATTCTTAGGCAAAAATTGTTGAAATTTTATACTGAAAATGTTGTAAGATTAAGAGAAAGTATTCTTTTTAATATTGTTGTAATAGTTTCTTTTATGTTTTTATGTACGCATTTGGCAGTTGCATGTGCAAATGTAATCCCTGCGTTTAAACGGCGTTTAAATGAGAACATTTTCCGAAACGTGCACAATTTGCATTTAATTGTTTGTAATAGAAGAAGAAATTGTTTTTTGTTTTACTTGTTTTGCCCTACACTTAAAACAACTGGCACAATTTTTAAAAGTTATATTAAGCATTTCTTAAGCTCTGTAAAAAAAATTAATTCGATATCAAATCAGTTAAAAATT
>JARSSU010021843.1:0-11230 GCA_029619165.1 Eurosta solidaginis
AAAAATAGCAAAAATAAATAATTAAAAAAAATAATTAATTCAATACACAATAAAAATCAAAAGAAAAAAATATAATATTAAAAAATAGCATAAAAAAACAATATAAACATAATCAATAATTCAAAAATTTAAAGTAAAAGAATTAAAAAAGAAAAATAAAAAAAAAAAATTACAATTATTTGAAAAAGTAAAAACAGAAAAAAAAAAATCTTCTAACATATATATCAAAACTAAAGCATAAAAAAAATAATAATCATAGTCAACCAAAAAATCTATTTAAAAAAAACTTAACCAAATCACCAAAACAAAAATCCCCTACGATCACCACAATTAAAAACTATCACAAATAATAAAAAAACTAAAACGATCAACACTCATACGTCTATTAATTAACATATAACATTAAAATACTTACTAATAACACATTACCTCCCCTTTTACTAAACGATATACACTACCCCTTCATCTCTCCTTTTCTTCACCACACCTGTCATTCCTCCTCTATAAAACTCACTCTATCTATTACCCACTAAAAAGCAAAACCCAACCCCCAATCTCCACAGATACATTATTTTTCACCTCCCTCCGACCACTTTTCAAATCTTACTCTTAAAAAAACCTATTCATCCAAATCCACACACAAACCCCCACCAATATCCCAACAACTGCCATACCTCCCCTACTTTTCTTTCCTATTATCCTGCTAACCATCCTCACTTTTCCCCCCATCTCCAACCCAATAAAAAATTTAATAAGTAAAACAAGACAAATAGAATTAAAAAACAAAAGCAATATTGAACATTATAAAAACACAATGAAAAAAAAAAGCAAATGACAACATCAAATATAAATATATCCAAAAATACCACTTCAAGCAAAACGAAATTAACATATAAAAAAAAAATCTCATTATAAAAAAATAATATGACCTTATAATAAAAATTGAGTAACTAACTATATAAACACCCCTCTCTTCCACAACAATAATGACATCTAAACAATAGAATAAAAATAAAAAGAAAATAACAACGAAAAACTAAGTATAAAAGAAAAAAATAATAAAATTATACAAAATATCAACACAATTAATATCAAAATATATTAATACAACACTATATACAATAAACGTAATAGAACAAAATTAAAAATAATAACAACAATGTTATTAAATAAATATCAAATAACAAATACCTACATACAAAAATCAATATACATCTACTATAAAATAATAATATAACATAAGACAATTCAGTGAAAAATGAATAAGTAAAATATAAAAAAATAGAAGGATAAAAAAAAAAGGAAAAAAAAAAAAATGAAAAAAAAAAACAGGAGTAAAATAAAACAAAAAATAAAAAAAGAATCCTAACTTAGTGTGATACTTAGAGAATAAAAATAAAAAAAATAAAAATAAAGAAAATTAAAAATAAAAAAAAAAAAATAAAATAATAAAATAAAAAAATAAAAAATTAAATAAAAAGTAATTGAATTTTAAAATGATAAAAATAAAAAAAAAAAAATGAGTTATTAAATAAAGAAAGAAGATGTAGGAAAAGATAGGATAAAAACAGACAAAACTAAAAAAAATAAGTAAAAAACAAAAAAAAAAATAGTAATAAATAAAAAGAAATAAAAATAAAAAATTAAAAAAAAAAGTGGAAGAAAAGAGAAGGGAAAAAAAAAAAATCTGAAATAAGTAAAAGGCCTGGATCGAGTAAAAAAAAAAAAAAAAAAAAAAAAAAAAAATAAAAAAAAAAAAAAGTGGTCATTAGAGGACGCTTCAATAACGTCAAATGGAATTAATGTAGCATTCCTTTATTGTCTTACCGTGGATGAGAAAATGAATTTTTGAAAAGACTAAAGAATAAAATTGTTTCAACCATAGTCACCGTGAAAGGGGATAACAGGATTTTTGCTAAAGCTAATATAGGAGGTCACGAGGTCCTAGCTCTCTTAGACTCAGGGCCGGGTGCCAAGCTCCTTAGGCAAGACTCAGCTGCACTCCTTCGGGGAAAGGAGCCTTGATTGTGCCAATCAAGGGCCAAAGACTGGAGAGGAAACTGCCGTGGTAGGGGTAATAAAGTTACCAGTTTGTGGAATAACACTCCAGGAATTAGAGTTTTTGATTGTACTGTGTCTACAAGAGGAGGTATAACTGGGGGGTGGATTTTGGAAGCTTTCGGTATGAATGTTGTGAGTAAACGTTTGAATGGTAGTAGTGAATGCTGCCAGTGTGGCGGAGGTCGTGCCCGCCGGGTGCCTCCTCTTTTGACGCAGTCCAACACGTTTTGACGACGGAACAAAACATATGGTTGAGAAGCTGTGTGAAGACCCAATTTCCCGTTCCTGTCGCGGAGTAATTGTGAGTCGATGAACAAGGATAGGAAGAAGAAGAGAAATTTTCAAGAAATAGAAAAGATGAGGTAGAAAAGGAAATTTTTTAAAACATTAAAAACAGTTTTTTGCTAAACATCTAATATAGGAAGGTCACGAGGGTCCTGGCTCTCTGGGACGCAGGGGCAGTAGTGCCAGCTGCTTAGGCAAAGGCTCAGCTGCATGTCCTTCGCGGAAAGAAGCCTGATTGTGCCAATCAAGGCCAAAATATTCGGACCGCGAACGGGGAGGAACCGCCGTGGTAGGGGTAATAAAGTTACAGTTGTGTGGAGTAACACCTCCAGGAATTAGAGTTTTTGATTGTACCTGGTCTACAAGAGGAGGTATACCTGGGGTGGGACTTTTGAAGGCTTTCGGTATGAATGTTGTGAGTAAAGGTTTGAATGGGGGTGTGAATGCTGCCAGTTGTGGCGGAGCCCGTGCCCGCCGGGGGTGACCTCTCTTTTGACGCAGTCCAACACGTTTTGACGACGGAAAAAACCATATGTTGGAGCGTGTGAAGACCCAATTCCCGTCCTTCGTGGTACTCGGGTTAGGTCGGACAGACAAAGAGAACACGTCATCGAGGGTGGTGGACGAGAATCTGCCGGTCAAGCAACGCCATTATCCAATTTCGCCGGCCATACAAAAACTCATATACGCAGAGTCTAGATCGAATGTTGGACATGGGAGTCATCGAGGAGTCCAACAGTAGTGGAATTCCCCTGTATCACTAGTTATTAAAGAACGAAGAATCGGCTTTGCCTAGATGCTCGCAAGTGAATGAAAGAACTATAAAGGACGCATACCCCTTACCACATATTGATGGAATTTTGAGCCGCCTACAATACGCGAGATATATTTCCGCAATCGACTTGAGGATGTTTTCTGCAGATTCCCCTCGGGAGAAATCACGTGAAAAGACTGCCTTCACTGTCCCTGGTCGACCCCTTTACCAATTTACTCTCATGCCTTTTGGTTGTGCAATGCAGCACAAACGAATGTGTCGTCTAATGGACAAGGTCATTCCGCCGCTTTACGTGAATGTGTTTTTGTTTATTTAGATGATTTGTTAGTGTGTTCTGAAGATTTTATTTTCCATATGTATCTGTTGAAAAGGGTCGCTCGGTGTCTTAGGGACTAGCTCTCGAGCGTGATGTGCCACACTTCCACGGACAGTATGACGATCGACTTGACACTAGATTCTTAGAGACGGAATAATCACCTCAGCCGAACCTTCGCCAAGGCAGCACCAAACGCACCAAAGCTAATATATTTTAATTTTTTTGCGGTATTGGAAGCTCTAAACTTACAATTCTTGAGTTGCAGATAGTGTTCTTAACCATACAACCGATTTCTATTGTAAAGCTAGTTAGATAATATTGCTTACAAGGTATCGAAGTTTGTTTTTTTTTGGTTTTTTTATTTTTCTATTCGTATATCGACAGTCGCAAAGTTAATTATACGCTACGTCCTGGATGTAAACATCTAGGTATAAACATATTGGTTGTATTAAACGACGTCCTAGTTTTTATAATATCATTCCTTTGGTTTATTAGTATTGTTGGTTTTTGTCTGAAATCTGGAAATATACATACAAACATAAGGATTGAGTTGAATTCCTGTAACACTTACTCACTTATATAAATAAGTTTTTGAATTTGCCTTTTTATTTTTTTTTACTAATTACTATTACTTTTTCGTTTATAATATATATAATTTTTTCGTCTGGGTAAAATTTTCCGTCTTTAATTTCGTGTTCGATTTTTTGAAAATAGCGTTGGTGCGTTGTAGCTCAGTAGGATCATGGTAAAAGCTCTGGCGTAGATTAGGGTGTTCGGTGTCAAATTGTAAATTTATTGCAGTCCGTATTTCCATTTTAATTGTTTTTTTGGGTTCCTTCAGACAGTAAATATCTGACAAGGACGAGGAGGCCGAGAATCAGATTATTTCACGGATTATTTCATAGTCGGACTCAGCAGACTAGGAGTGGATTAGCATCTCGGCCTTCAGCTCGAAGTAGCCGAAATCGGGCTCATCTGCATGGTCCTCTAGGACCTGCCAATACCACTTCAAGGCACCGCCGGGAACCAGTCTATGAAAGTCCGTGAAAAGCTGGAAGTAGGAAATATTGTGTTGCTCCCGTATGCGTTCGACTCGAAATATGAAGCTTTCGACCCGCATACCCTTATCGGTCCCATCAAATTTGATGTGCCATTTTTCTAAATCTAACTTTTTCCACCTTAGAGGGTCACTACCATCTCGCTCAGTAATCCGACTGCCACTCGGAATACCGTTGCGGGTAGCAGGCTCCCCCATTCGGTTCTGAGGCTCGGGCGTGGATGCCACAGCGGTTCGATGTCCCACCGCGTGACTAGATGCCTCCATCTCTGCCACGCGACCACCAAGATGATCGACGTTGGTCTTGATGCTCCGCACTTCACCCGCCATTTGCACCACCAAATCTTGTTGTTGCGCAATCATCGCCATCAATTGCGCAAATGCGGCTCAGCAGTTCAATATTGGTTGCATGCTCACTGGCGTCGGTGGGAGGAGCATTTAGGCCGCCGTGAACCATTTCTGGTGCGTTTCGCGATGGAACATCGCTCCCCTGTGCACCCACGTTCTCGCTATCGGACATTTGGCACACTAAATCGAGACACTAATTGAACGCTCAGGGCCAAAAGTTCCGAAGATCCGCGACGCACACCTATTTAGGTAATCTGTGGGCACAGAGTCTACAGGATGTGGAATCCCAGTGTCAATTTGGTTAAAAACTGACCCAACTATTAGGTTTTCTAGGGCGGCCCTCGTAACGCTCCTAGTGACTGGTCTAGCAGTGCTCAGTATAACTAATCTCCCTGCAACACGATTCTCGGCCTCCTCTTCCTTGTGGCGGAGTTGACCGGGAACTCCAGCCAGGAGAAACGCCACCCGCCAACCCATCAGTAACGATTTTGAAGAAGGAAAAGAAGGAGAATGTAATTAGAAATGTGACCGAAAGGCAGGAAATGAAGAGCTTACACCAACGAAAATTAGAATATGAGGAAGCTAGGCGAAGAATATTTTGTGAGTCGATGAACAAGGATAGGAAGAAGAAGAGAAATTTCAAGAAAATAGAAAAGATGAGGGAGAAAAGGAATTTTTTGAAAAGACTAAAGAATAAAATTGTTTCAACCATAGTCACCGTGAAAGGTGATAACAAGGTTTTTTGCTAAAGCTAATATAGGAGGTCACGAGGTCCTAGCTCTCTTAGACTCAGGGCCGGGTGCCAGCTGCTTAGGCAAAGACTCAGCTGCACTCCTTCGGGGAAAGGAAGCCTTGATTGTGCCAATCAAGGGCCAAAACGGAGAGGAAACTGCCGTGGTAGGGGTAATAAAGTTACCAGTTGTGTGGAATAACACCTCCAGGGAATTAGAGTTTTTGATTGTACCTAGTCTACAAGAGGAGGTATAACTGGGGGTGGATTTTGGAAGGCTTTCGGTATGAATGTTGTGAGTAAACGTTTGAATGGTAGTGTGAATGCTGCCAGTGTGGCGGAGGTCGTGCCCGCCGGGGGTGCCCTCTCTTTTGACGCAGTCCAACACGTTTTGACGACGGAACAAAACCATATGTTGGAGCGTGTGAAGACCCAATTCCCGTCCTTCGCGGTATATATTGTGAGTCGATGAACAAGGATAGGAAGAAGAAGAGAAATTTCAAGAAAATAGAAAAGATGAGGTAGAAAAGGAAATTTTTTAAAACATTAAAAACAGGTTTTTTTGCTAAAACTAATATAGGAGGTCACGAGGTCCTGGCTCTCTGGGAACGCAGGGGCGAGTGCCAGCTGCTTAGGCAAAGGCTCAGCTGCACTCCTTCGCGGAAAGGAAGCCTTGATTGTGCCAATCAAGGGCCAAAATATTCGGACCGCGAACGGGGAGGAAACCGCCGTGGTAGGGGTAATAAAGTTACCAGTTGTGTGGAGTAACACCTCCAGGGAATTAGAGTTTTTGATTGTACCTGGTCTACAAGAGGAGGTATACCTGGGGTGGACTTTTGGAAGGCTTTCGGTATGAATGTTGTGAGTAAAGGTTTTGAATGGGGGTGTGAATGCTGCCAGTGTGGCGGAGCCCGTGCCCGCCGGGGGTGACCTCTCTTTTGACGCAGTCCAACACGTTTTGACGACGGAAAAAAACCATATGTTGGAGCGTGTGAAGACCCAATTCCCGTCCTTCGTGGTACTCGGGTTAGGTCGGACAGACAAAGAGAACACGTCATCGAGGTGGTGGACGAGAATCTGCCGGTCAAGCAACGCCATTATCCAATTTCGCCGGCCATACAAAAACTCATATACGCAGAGCTAGATCGAATGTTGGACATGGGAGTCATCGAGGAGTCCAACAGTAGTTGGAATTCCCCTGTATCACTAGTTATTAAAGGAACGAAGAATCGGCTTTGCCTAGATGCTCGCAAAGTGAATGAAAGAACTATAAAGGACGCATACCCCTTACCACATATTGATGGAATTTTGAGCCGCCTACAATACGCGAGATATATTTCCGCAATCGACTTGAAGGATGTTTTCTGCAGATTCCCCTCGACAGGAAATCACGTGAAAAGACTGCCTTCACTGTCCCTGGTCGACCCCTTTACCAATTTACTCTCATGCCTTTTGGGTTGTGCAATGCAGCACAACGAATGTGTCGTCTAATGGACAAGGTCATTCCGGCCGCTTTACGTGAATGTGTTTTTGTTTATTTAGATGATTTGTTAGTGTGTTCTGAAGATTTTATTTTCCATATGTATCTGTTGGAAAAGGTCGCTCGGTGTCTTCGTGAGGCTAGGTTAACTATAAATGTAGAAAACGTGGTTCCCGACACACTCTCACGAATGCGGATGGACGAAATACAGATGAATGACAGAGCCATAGACGTGTGTCTCGAGTCACCGTGCTTCGAGTCGGAGGAGTATACGGAGTTAAAAAGACGGTGACCGAGAACAAGGAAAACTACCCGACTTATGTGTATCGGACTTTTACGTGTATAAACGGACGCAATTAGACCGGGGGGGATGGCCTTATAGCGGACCAGATCTGCAAGCTCTGGGTTCCGCCGGAATTGCGACCGGGGCTGGTAGTGTCGTCTCACAGGTCACCGTCCGCTGGTCATGGTGGTACCCACAAAACGCTCTCCCGACTACGTCAAAAATATTTGTGGCCAGGCTTGGCAAGCGATGTATGTGTATTCGTAAAGACTGCGAAACTTGCAAAGCAAATAAGACACAAAATGTTTTTAAGCAAACCGTCAATGGGGAAACAAAAAATCACAGAACGACCTTTCCAACGCTTATTCATAGATTTTATGGGTCCGTATCCGCGTACTGTAGATGGTAACGTATATGTCTTTGTTTGTCTTGATCATTTCTCAAAATTTGTATTTTTAAAACCAATGAGAAAGGACAACTTCAGCTGAAGTCATAAAATATTTAGAAAGGGATGTTTTCCACATATTCGGCGTGCCCGAATATGTCCATTCGGACAACGAAAACAGTTTTTATCTGAGATCTTCAACAAATTTTTAGAAAAATATGGCACCAAACATATAAAAACCGCATTTTATTCGCCACAGAGTAACGCTGCGGAGATGGTAAATAGATCTGTCTTGCAAACCATAAGATCCTTTATAAAAGAAAATCAAAAGAATTGGGACAAGTGCGCAAGTGATGCCGCATTTGCATTCCGCAACGTTACACATTCCGCAATCAACATGTCACCATATTTTGCCACTCTCGGTATGCCTATGATACAGCATGCTGCATCATATGAGCTATACCGAAAGCTGGCGGCGGTAAAGGATGTTGATTGTGAGGTAGAGGCAACAAGCGATAGAATGCAAATGATTAGGAACCAGATTATGACTGAGCTGAAGTTGGCCCATGAAAGAAGTAAAAAAGTATATGACACTAGGAGTAGGGATGTTAAGTTTCAAATTGGACAAGTGGTATATCGCCGAAACTTTAAGCAGAGTTCCCAGGTCGATAACTACAACGCCAAGCTAGCTCCAAAACAAGTAAAATGTATCGTACTTAATTCCATAGGGAATTCAATGTATGAGCTTGGCGATAGCAATGGGAAAAAGGTCGGCGTATACCACGCAAAAGATATTTTGCAAAATAGTTTAATGTTTTTTTGTAGTGCTAGTACTCTTGTTCCATGTTGTTATTTATTTATTGACGTATTGTATTTATTAATTTATTGACGTATGTGATTATTTTATTAAATTATTTTATTCTTCTTGACTTTTATTTATTTGATTATTTTTGCATTTATTTAAATTTTTTTTATTTATTTATTTATTTTACATATTTTTTACTTGACTCTATGATCTGTAATATTTTATTTTATTTAATCCTTTTATTTCATCTTTTTTTATTACCAGTGACATTTTATTTTATAGTTTTTATTAAGTTTTATTATCAGTAATATTTTATTTTTTTGATTATTCTAGATTTTAGATTCCATCTGCGATATTTTATTTTTAATTTTATTTTGTTTAACATTTTTATCTGTGATATTTTAATTTAATTTTATTTTCAACATTTTTATCGGTGATATTTAAAGTTTAATTTAATTTTATTTTTTACCCTTTATCTGTGAGATAGTCGTAGTATGGTATAGGGAGTAGAAATAGCCCAGTGGTTAGTCAGTAGGTAAATTAAATACAGGCATTACAGTAGAGTTAGGCCCGGCATTGAGACGTGGGTCGAAGCCACACGTTGGGCGGGAAGATGTTGCAGGCTGCGTTCAAAGTTTTTTTTTACGCACACGTTCCATAGTGCCGGCACCATCGGCGGTTGCGAGCCTGTAACGACAGCCTTTCACCACACTGGCTTAAAGATACGACATGTTCCTAGGTTAAGTGTCTGCCGCAATGTTGCAGCGGAAGTAAAATGTTGCGCATTGGCATCAGGCTGTTATCTGCAGCCACCATGCTGCAAACAGCCTAGAAACATAGCGGCCTGTACACAAATGTTATACACGTACATATATGTTTGCATCAGTGTGAGCGGCCAGGACATGAATGTTATGTATCTATATGTGTTGTGTTGTGTTGTTAAGTATGTAAGTGTTAGTTCGTACAACCGTTTCAGTATGAATGCATGAGTGTGAAAGTATAAGGATGATAATACGGGAAAGCCGAAAGAAAGTTTTATACGTATAGCTAAAGCAGTTTCCCGTTTCTGGGTAACGTTCGCTGCCACGGCGGCAGCTATAAAAGGGCATAACGTTAGGCAACGGGCCAAAGTTCTATTTCAGTGCTTGGTGTGAAGTGCGAAGTGAAGTGTCAAGTGTTAAATAAATACTTTTCATAATTAAAAAAAGGAAAAGAAGTTTTTAGTGCGCGATTTTCAACCCGCCAGAAAAGTTTCCGCGGAAAAGTTGATAGTGCGCACGGATCCGGAAAATCTTGGGGAACTAAACTACCTATATTTCCATTTTTGGGTGCAGATAAGCTTGGAGACTGAAGTAAGTGACACCAACATTTTTACTGTCTATCTGGCGTGCCCATTGGGAAGTGGCTTCCCTATAACCAATTTTTTTCAGGCAAGCCAAAAGCAAACTTGCAGGCGTGTATTCCCACCTCCATACAGACATATGTATGTTGGGGATATATTAACCATGCAAACAACTAATTAATATACGTATGCATATAAATGAATCCGGTGTCGCCATTACCATGAAAGTTTTTTTTATGAATAATCTTTTTTACTAATATTTTTTTAGAACACCCCAGTTCGGTTGGATAGGATTCACTGGGCACTGACCTTAGCAGCTCTAACCCGATTTTGTGGCGTAAAACTCAACATTTCAATGTTTTTATGCAACGGCCATTAGACCTGATACTTTTTCGTACTAAGCCATAACCACAACTACAACAATAATTTGTGATAGTACCTCCACACAACATAGTTCGATGATAGCCGGGAACAAAGCTTACATCCACAAAACGCACCACTAACATTTGCAACACACAGGCACATGCACAAAGTTCTGCAGTAACATCAACTACCATAACTCATGCAATTATAATCGTATTCACCGGCCCATAGTTCCAACAAATTTTGGTAACGACAACAAAAACAGCAGTCACTATTACTAAGAATACACACTTATACACCGGCGAGATTCTGTCCAAAAGTCATGGTTGACAATTAGCCACGAAACAAGAAGCAAAGGTATCGAAAAGCAACAACCACCAACCTTGTTATATAAAACCAGCAACATTTGGAGACGGCGACAACAACAACACCAGGTGGAGAAGAAGCAGTCCCGACGTCCGAGAGGGCACGGATCACGGAGTCATTTTCCTTCCTTTTTTTATAAATTCATTTAGTTTCTTTTTTGTTCAAAAATTTCATTTTTTTTATTTTCTTTATCATAAATTCACTTCAGCTCTGTTTTTGTATAAAAAAATTCCATTTGCCCTTTTTTCCTACCATTTAGTTGGTTTCATTTTTGCTTCCAATTTTCATTTTTTTCTTTTGCGCATTGTTCACTTCATTTTTTTTTCTTTTACATTTCATTTAATCCTGCTTATTTCTGACATTATTTTGTATGGTCACGTACTCTATTTTCGGTATACTCGCGTTTCCTAGTTAGTTACAGCGGCTAATGTAGCATTCACTCATTAAGTTATTCATTCATTTGTACAAACATTATTTCAAACCGTTTTGGAATGTCTAAAAATATACTGACTCTTACATACATATTCATACAATTGTACATACGTATATTTTGGCTCGCTTTGGTACGGCATGAGATTCTATTGACACGTTCATTTATTTGTACAAACATATATGCATGTATGTATGTATGTAT
>JARSSU010021844.1:0-22176 GCA_029619165.1 Eurosta solidaginis
GTCCCGCCGATGGAGTAGCGTGTGATGCCATGCTCCGCAAATCCGGCATCGATCGTACGAACTGCACTCGCTGGTGGCGTGTGACAATGCCAAGCAATTCATGCAAAACTTGTGAGCTCGTGCGAGCATCCACCTCTGGGGTGGTTTAATTTTTTTAAAAATAGCACAATTTCGGAGGACGTGCTGGCATGTGCAGATGCGGTACCGTCGTTAATCAATTAAGCTGCGTGATTCATTGGCGCGGTTGGGAGCAACGATCTCCGATTGCACTGGTCTTCGTGATACCGGTTGAGCTGCACGATCCGTAGCGACCTGGAAGTACATTTGTACAAATATTTTAATGGAGAGAAATACTAATGGAGGGGGTTTCAGGTGGCATTATGTTGCGAAATACGACATTGTAGTGACGGTAATATGGTAGGAGTGGACAGAGGTGGTTTGAGAGTAGCTACGATTTCTCCGGGGTTGCCCGAGATGGTGGGCTTTCAGTCTGAGAGAGGAAGCAGAGCTTAACAAGTGGTCGTGAGGGGGTGCCAGTCTGAGTACGGATGTCAACAACACGTATATGGCTGTCCGGTCCTGGATGAATTTTTTCGATGCGTCCAAGGCGCCATTCGGTCGGGGCAAGTGAGTCGTCGTGAATGCAGACACACTCACCGACTTTTAGTTCGGGTTGTGGATTTTTCCACTTTTGCCTTTTCTGGAGATCCTTTAGGTAGTCTTCCTTCCACCTTTTTGCTGAATTTATGATGCAAGTTTTTACCTTGTTCTATCGGTTTATAAGAGATAAATCCACGCGATACACTGCAGGGATAGCGAGGAGGTGGCTACCTCCGAGAAAGTGGCGGGGGTTCAGAGCGGTAAACTCGGTGGGATCTTGGGATAAAGATGAGATAGGACGAGAGTTCAACACGGCTTCTATTCTTAACAAGAGGGTGGTAAATTCCTCAAATAAGACCTTTTGGGCTCCCGCAGTGCTCTTGAAGTGTAATTTGAAACTTTTCAATGCAGACTCCCACAAGCCACCCATGTGAGAAGCTCCGGGCGGAATAAATTTCCAATTGATGCCCTTGGGAGAGTATTTTGCGATTACTTCTTGGGAGGCGGTTTACATGAAGTCAACGAAATCCTTTTCGGTCGCTCTTTTAGCTCCAGTAAACGTCTTGCCGTTGTCACTTATCATTGTGGCAGGATACCCACGACGTCCGACGAAGCGAACAAATATTGCGAGAAAGGCATTGGCTGTTAAGTCCGAAGACAGCTCAAGGTGGATATATTTTGTTACAAAACAGACAAAAACGGCCACGTAGCCTTTCAGTAAGGTTTGGGACCTTAGCAAGGAGGCTTTTATTTGAAAAGGCCCCGCAAAGTCGACACCGATAGTGGTAAAAGGCGGAGCATATTTGCATCGTTCCGGAGGCAAGGCCGCCATGATTTGCGGGCGCATTTGCTGCTTGTGGAGGGCACAGGTTTTGCACTGATGTGTGCATCTCTTTATGAGGGTTTTAAGTCGTGGGATATAGAGATCCTGTCTGAGGCATTGCTACACGAGACATATTTCGGCGTGAAGAAGAAGTTCATGGAGGTACTGTATATAAAGGACAGCGAATCTAGATTTTTTTGGGATAATAACGGGATGTTTTTCGTTGCACGTCAACGCCGAATGAGCTAATCTCATGAACCCTGATAAGCCCGTTTTCATCGAGGTATGGGCTGAGGGTTAGCAGAGAGCTTCTTTTATCAATTGGCTTTGCATTCTCCAAGCATGCCCTTTCGCGAGGAAAATATCGGGTTTGCGTTAGCGTCACAAGTGTTTTTTTTTGTTTTTCTGAGATCCTCATGAGACAGAGAGGGGGTGTAAGCGGGCTTAATACATCGAGTTTGGTTCTTGAGATTATTAATGAACCTAAAGGTATATGCCATGACCCTGAGGGCGCGAGGAAAAGAGGAAAATCGATCGAATATATCGGGGTCATCTTCAGCTGAGTGTAGCGCTTCGACTCGGCGCATTTCCGGCGGGTTGATGCTGGGGGTAGTTGGTTTTGGTCAGGTTTCGGGGGGCTGGGTGAGCCACGCAGGGCCGTTCCACCACAGTGAAGAATTTGCCAAGTCCGTGGGTTTGAATCCTCTTGTGCCATATCTGCTGGATTGTCGCGAATGCTTACATGCTTCCAGCGCTTCAACGAGATCCATATTTCAGCTGTCGATGGATACGAAGGTTTTCCATGCGTGGGGAGGCTTTTCGAGCCATGCTAAAACAATCTCCGAATCAGACCATAGGTAAAGGTTTTTAAGAGAGAGTTCGAGATGGGACTGTACGACGGAGATTAGTCGGGCAAGGAGTAGAGCTACACATAGTTTTAGTCTGGGAAGACTGGTAGTGCGAAGAGGAGCAACCTTGCCTGTAGCGACCATAAGGTGGGACGACGTGGTGGCACCGTGGGTTTTTCGCAGATATATACTGGCGCAATATGCCTTTTCTGACGCATCGCAGAAACGATGCAGTTCAACCTGCTGGTTCGGGATGTAGTCAACCCATCGAGGTGTCTTTATATCTGAGATGTTGGGTAAATTTTTGCGAATTGCATCCATTTAATGAAGCGGAGGGGCTTTACTGTTTCGTCCCAGCCAGTTTCGTCTATCTATATCTCTTGGGTTAGAATCTTGGCCTGAATCATTATCGGCGTAAGCCACCCTGTGCGGTCAAAGGAGGAGAGAATTTATCGCTATGTACTAGCGGACGAGAGGGGTATTGAGTCCACTGTATACGAAAACTTATCGGTCAGGGCGTTCCACTGTATGCCGAGAGTTTTCATGTTGCTTGCTTTCTCGAATTCCAAAAGATTGGTGTCTAGCAAGTCCTCTTCTTTGATGTTTTTTATAATATTGGGGTGATTGACCGTTATTTTCCGTAATAGAAATCCTGCTGACGCTAACACTTGGATGAGTTGGGAGAGAGATTTTTCAGCCGAGAGAATTTCATGGCTGCCAGAGAGAATGTCATATACATACGTTCCTTTGGTCAAGACGGGGGTAGCTTTCGGTAAGGTTTCTTCCACATCTTTAGCTATTTGGTGAATTGTGCATATGGCGAGTTAGGGGGCACATTTTACGCCAAATGTGACCTCTTTTAAGCCTATATGGGATCGCGTGAAGATGACCGAAAGACGATCAGCTGGTAGTATCTGTCGTCCTCATGCCTGAGAATTTGACGGTACATTTTCTCTATGCCTCCGTTGAGGGCCGGTATAAAGTACGTCGTTAAGCGCATGTCCAGATGACGACTTCTTTGAGGCGTTAAACACGACCCGCACCTTTGAAGTCTTTTTCTCGGGTTTAATAACTGCGTGATGGGAAGATAAAATGAGGCACATTTACCTCCGCAAAATTTTTCATAGGAGCCGGTTTCCTCCATATGATCGAGGGAGAGGTATTCTTCTAGGACACTATCATATTGAGTCCTTAGATCCCCTTTCTTCTGCAGACTTCTCTCCATTCCAAGAAACTGGCTTAGAGCTGAAGACCGAGAGTGGGATAGTGAGATTGACTATGGGAAGCTGGGTTTAAACGGCAGCTTCACGATTTAACGACCGTTATCGTCGCATGATATTGTGGCGCCGTAGAAATTCTCGAAAAACTCGTCTTCTGGGGTTATGTGGGGTGTGGAGGGTACTTCTTCCAATTCCCAGAATTTTCGTAAAAGAGAATTTAGATCTTCGTTCGTTACTTCTGACAGTTGCATGCAGAAAGAGTTTACCATCACAGCTTAATAGAGGTTAGCATTTTTGTTAGCCGGGGTAATACTATCGCCTCTGCATTTATTTTGGTTTTCAAATCAGGGAATACCAAAGTCAGAGAGCACAATTTGTTTGAGGTCTTAACTACCTTTCCACCCATCCCTGATATTTCAAATCTAAAGGGTTTGAATGCGAGTTTGAGTCTATCTTGGGCTCTGGTAGAGATAAAGGCTCGTTCAGACCCCTGATCTACAAGAGCTCTGAATTTGAAAATTTCTCCCTTCTCCTCTACGGGTACGATAGCCGTGGGTAAAATCATTTCACAATCGTTTTCATAATAAAACGATTGGACTTGGCATTTCTGCGAGCATGCAGGGCTTTCATCCAGGGGATTCGCTTTATCGGAATTGTTACCGGTGAGACTGTGGAATTCGTGGTCGTGGCTTGTGAGCCTGTCTTTTGCAATCGGGAGGGTTGTCTCTTCGGCACGTGAGATGTGTCTTCATGAAGAACTGAGTTGTGCTGATCTTGACATTGATTACATGTTTGAGTACTGGAACAGTCTTTCAATATGTGTGACTAAGAGAGGCAATTTAAACACATATTGTTTTCTCTCACAAACCTTCTGCGATCAGAGGTCGACAGCTTCTTAAATTTGAAGCAACTTATAAGGGGTGAGATCAGGTTTTACACATAGCGCACTTGTACATTGTCCGCTGTTCTGTCATATGAGACTGGGTATGGGAGGTCGATCTATTTGGAAAGGGGTGCGACTGCTGGGTTTAAATAATGGCCTAGCTTGGGGGGTGGCTTTAAATTTATTTGATCGCCATTGATCGACTCGCTCTACTACTTCATATCGAGTGGTGAGGAACTGGCCCATTTGGGACCAGTTAGAAAGTTCTCTTCTTGAAGTCAGAGACTGCTCCCATAACGTGACTGTATTTTCAGGGAGTTTAGAGGTAACGAGGTATATTAATATTGGATCCCAGTTCTTCGTGGACAGCTGTTGCGTGGCGAGAGACTGAAGACAATTATTGACTAAGGATTGCAATTTTTGGATGTCTTCACTGTTCTCCGATATAATAGGCGTTAACTTCATCAGTGTCCGTATTTGAAAACGTCTGTTTTCATATCGAGCTTTTAAGGCTTCCGACGCTAAAGCGAAGTTGGCGTCAGTCATGGGGAAGTGATTGACTATTTGAGCGGCCTTTCCTTGGGTCTTGTATCTGAGGTGATACAATTTTTTGCGCTTGTGAGGGTTTGGGGTGGTTAATGTAGACCGCTGTGAACATGTCACGAAATTAGTGCCATTTTTCATAACCACCATAAAATATTTCGGTATCGCAGGGAGGGATTTTTAGCGAAATACCAGAGTTGTCAGCTGGAACTGTTGTGACGCTAGGGGACGCGGGTGTATTTGCTTTTTTGAGCAACAGAAGTTGGTCCTCAATCTGAGCCTTCGTTTCCTCACAATTTACGAGGCAGGTCATGTATTTGCTGTGGGCAGATTTTGCAAATTCGTCAGGCATGCCCTGATCCTCGGTTGCTACCACTTTATCGAACGCTTTTTGGACTCTATTCCAAAAATTGGTCGATCTTCGAGGTTGTTGCGTTAAGGGACGACTCAGTATTGTCTTGGAGGGACGTTGACTTAAACCGAGCACAATACTCCATGAAAATATCCGTGTCGGTAGTGAACTTTTTAGGGGCAGACGAGAATTTAAATCTTTTAACTCCTTGAGTTTTGGAGCCACATTGTCTCTTTTCATCGTCACTCATTTTACTTTTGTTTTCTCTTACCGTTGAGAATTAAACGAAATATAACTTAGAGAGAAAACAACTGAAAGAAGAGTGTTTGCTTTTAACTGGGTGTGAGGGAGTAGAGGTTTACGCCGGTCACTTAATCGGCGGCGGCGGCGTAGGCTCTATTATATACCGGCGCGGGCGGCGTGTCCGGCGCGCCGACAAAGTGATCGGCGTAAACTTCTGAATTGAATGGCTGGACTTCAGAGTATCACATTGTCCACAACTAATGAATATGGAAACATACTGTTGCCGTCAATGGTATGTTTGACGATCTGGAACAACATCATTAACTTGCGGATGAGTATCTGGGAGGCTTGTAAAGCGAAAAATTAAAAAAATAATATTTGGAAAGGTTTTTTTTTATATGTATTTAAGGAAATTGACGTTTCGGCCATTTCGGACAGATCCGCGGTGTTTGCCTCTCGCGGATCGTTCAGAAAATTTTCTTGCAGAGAAGGAGAAATACTTAAAATGGTAATACTTTTGTAGCGTAGTTTCACTGAAGGAGATATATATTATACATTTATTTATTTATTACGACTCTAAAAGCCTAGTTCAAAACATAAAAATATTATTGCATTGATTAACGCACAAAGGCGACCTACGGCTGCTATTTATGGTCTATTAAAAGTCATGACTCTCGTGGCACAGTTTTAACGTCTAGCATCAATGCTGCCTCTTTGTTGATCGCACGAAAGGGCGACTTCAGTTTTTTCGGCTGTTTCTAAGAGCTACTTTTCCCGACGGGCGCACAGTAACAATCCCGATCACCAGTCGCTACCACGCATTCTGAACTTATAAAATATGCTAGCACAGAAGCTATAGGACTGCGACTTCGAACTCATACCTTCGTCGACGTCACTTTCCTAGAAGCTCTAGGTGTAGCTCCGAAGACTTTCTGACTATTCTGCCAAAGATGCCGCCCTCGACATCATAAGCAGTATAAGTGGATATCATTGCGTAACTCATGGTGTGAAAATCGTATAACCCTTGGCGCATCTACATAATTTAAACTTACGAGGACCGTGGATAAAAGTTTTAAAATGTAGCCCAAAATTTGCATACGTTTATGTTCGATAAATTTACTTCAATAGTTTTCATTTACGGCCTTATGATATAAGTGCTGTTTATGGATGACCGCCTTCAGTTTTCAGACTAGCTCGACTATGCCCTACGTTAGGGTAGCAGAATACCCGGTCATCTGTTCGACTGTCTTGAGAAAGCTTTTGCTTCACCACTTTGAGTGTTCTTGCGAAGGACAAAGCCTCTCCTGGTAAATATAGGTGCTTACGTATTCACATTTGTAACAGGAGCCGTAACGTCTAGGTGACATTTAAACACGGTTGATAGGCTATATCCCATGTGATTCACTCCAAGGTACTAGTTGGGGATAGGGCCATCAACTTTAGGAAATGTCAAACGGGAGACTTGGGTGTCGAATGATGGAGTGTGAAAATCAATATTCAGATTTGAAACGCTATTTTATAGTTAAGCAAATAAAGTGATTTTCCAACCTTTCTCATACATGTTGAAGATATGTATATGCAACTTACCAACTACAACTTACTTACTGGAGCATACTAAAGGATTTTGTATCACTGATTTCGGTTATTCTTGCAGCCACTTGGGATTATAAAATTCGGCAGCTTTTTCGGGTAGCTTGCTTTTTTAACAACTTGAGGACTATTTTGAAAATGTGTTCTATATTTTGGAACATTTTATTTAAATTCATTGTTCTTTATTAATTTTTTGAAAAAATTATGGAAGTGGAGCATTTAAAATTATTATATGTATAACTTTTCTTTAAGTGTTTTGTTTTAATAACTTGGTAAATTCGGTAATGCGAAATCCGGCATTGAAAGCGCCGGTTTCCTCAAATAACTTTTGATACCTCTTTCGACCATATCGGACCAATTTTCGAGACGAACAATAAATGGCCTAGACAGTCTCAGAATAGTAGAAACTATAGTAAGGCACCGGACGCCGCCGCCGCCGCTCCGATTTTTTTGACGGCGGCGTGCGAAAACCATGCTAATCGGGGGCGGCGGCGGCGTATATCTCTATGAGGGAGTTACGTTTAGCTTAACGTTAAATAGCAAGCGAGAATAATTTTCAAAAGCAAAAAAAAGTTTTTGAGTTAAATTTTATTTGAGGGGTTTGAATTTGTGGCAAAACCAATAGGAGAGAGGTACAAATTTTAAAAGTAAAGAGGTTTTAACTAATTTAAAATTTGAGGGTATGACGGGACAAAGTTGATCACTGTACCGCGTTGGCACTGTATTTAATATGTTTAATATGTATATATGAGGGTGGTTTAAATATACGTGGGGAAAATTATATGGGATATATGTATATATACGTATTAAAAAGTATCTAGGGGGAATTATTATACTTTTGATATGGGAAATTAATTCGAATAAGATTATCTTAAAAGGTGGTTTTTTTTTGTTTCGGGTGTGACTTAGAGGAGTATTATTTAACTTCGATTTGTTGGACTCTAGAGGCTTTGAGGAGAGAGAAATTAGTAGCTTACCGAAATTCTTAATGGGATTGAGAATTTATAGCGTGCGAATTTAATGCGAGAAAATTGCTATTACATGCACTGAACCACTCTTATACCATTGTGCACGAGATTTTAATTTACCACTTATATCGTATTCTTTCTTTTGTATATCCGTATGTATGTATATATACGCAAGTATGGAGACTGAAAAAAATTTTTGCGCTTTGTCTTAATTTAAATGCAGATAAATAAGAAAACTGTAGAGGTTTATGCCATGATAAACAGCAAGGGAAGACACTGTATCGCTTCAAGGGGGATTAAATAAATTTAAAGCAAATGTAATACCGAAAAAATTATTTGAGGGGTAAACTCGATATACGTGCCCACTGTATCTAGCTTAGTTTTCTTATTATGCTTTGCACCTCTACCGTACTGAGTTTGGCAATATGAAGTTATTGCTGTATATATATATATATATATATATATGTATATACGAAATGGTATGTGCAAATTTAGGCGGGCAATAATAATCCTCGAAAGTGAAATTTTTCCGCTTCTATATATAATTTTTCGTGTGAGGGTGTATTAAAATCGCATTTAGTACTCACGGTTTCTAAATTATAAATTTTTGTGTCGCTGGTTCCTTCGTGGCGTCGATGGCGGTGATGTGGTGGCGGCGTTGTTGAATATGGTGGCGGTAGCGGTGGCAACCGACTCTTTGGCGATCACTTTAAAGCTATTCAATTCTGCCTCTGCACAAGATGGTTTGGTATTAATGAAGCCTTGCACTTTCCCTTTTCTTTGCTATCTATTTACAAAACTTTGCATTTTGCTATGCGTTGCTAAGCATTCATTTTTATTTTTATTTTTTTTTAATAATGATTATTTATTTAATATTCATGAGCTTGGGTACTAAAATAAACAATAGGTTCAGTTGTCTTGTTCAATATAATTTCACAATGACTCTAGACGAGTTCTCATGTACTTGACGGTCTTCATATTGATATAATACAACATTTTATTAATTTATAAAATTTAAATGCTACTGCTTTAACTTAAAGCTTTTTAGGTCCTTTATAATTATATTGCAAAGAAAAAAACATTTTATACATGTCCTGATTACACAATGCCTGATTAGCTATTTATGGAAAAAGTTAAAATGATTCCTTTCATTTGAGTGGAAAAAACTTTAATTTCGATATTCTTCACGTTTATAAAAATTTATTACAATTTAATGCACACAACGGGATGAGAAAATTTCGAATGATAATATAAAGGGAAATGTCAACAAAACATATATATACGTACATACAAACCTGACCTGTCAACTCACGCATGGGGTTGCTAGAGTGGCGAAGTGTGAACTGTTATACTATAATGGATATAAATATAAATCTAAATATAATTCATGGATACGATAATGATTCATTAGTCTTAAATATCATAGACTTACATCAAATAAGGACCGAGGACCTAACATCGATTCGGACCATTATCTCGTTGCAGCCAAAATACGCACCCGCCTCAACGCGGCTAAATACAAGGAACAAAAAACACAAGGAAAGCTAGACGTCGAAAAGCTTCAATCACAACAGACTGCCAATGATTTCGCAACTCGACTCTCACACCTGCTCTCTGAGGGCACAACTCATCCTGAAGGAATACAGGAGCAGTGGGAGCATATCTCCAAAGCACTTCATACTGCCGCCGAGGAAAAAATTGGTTACCGGCGGCCACGAAAAAACAACTGGTATGATGAAGAATGCCGCGTTGCAACCGAAAGAAAAGACGCTGCCTACAGGGCTACGTTAAAAGCGAGCGCGACAAGAGGAGTGTGTGAACGCTATCGTGAGTTGAAAAGGGAAGCGAGACGCCTTTTCAGGAAGAAAAAAAGCAGAAGCAGAAAGGCGTGAGTGCGAGGAGCTTGAGCTGCTAGCCACCAGGAATAACGCCCGAAAATTCTACCAAAAAATACGGCGACAGACGGAAGGTTTTAAGACCGGGGCAAACTCCTGTAGGAATGAAAACGGCGACCTTGTAACTGATGTCCAGAGAGTGCTTAGATTATGGAGGGAACACTTCTCTGCTCTCCTAAATGGAGGCAGCAATTCACCGCGCAGAGATGAAGAACCCGATCCCGCAATCGATGATGATGGAATATATGTCCCCCCGCCCGATTATGACGAAGTTAGAATAGCAATAGCCAGATTGAAAAACAACAAGGCCGTGGGCGCTGATGGATTGCCTGCGGAGCTATTCAAGTTCGGCGGCGAGGAGTTGGTAAGGCGCATGCAGCAGCTTCTTAGCAAAATATGGGCGGACGAAAGCATGCCCGACGGTTGGAATCTAAGTGTTCTTTGCCCAGTCCACAAGAAGGGGGATACTGCAAAATGCACCAACTATCGTGGAATCAGCCTTCTTAATATCGCATATAAGGTCCTTTCAAGTGTATTGTGCGAAAGATTGAAGCCCACCGTGAACCGGCTGATTGGACCTTATCAGTGCGGCTTCAGACCTGGTAAATCTACCATCGACCAGATTTTCACAATGCGCCAAATCTTGGAAAAAACCCGTGAAAAGAGAATCGACACACATCACCTCTTCGTCGACTTTAAAGCCGCCTTCGACAGCACGAAAAGGAGCTGCCTATATGCCGCTATGTCTGAATTTGGTTTCCCCGCAAAACTTATACGGCTGTGCAAAATGACGCTGAGCAACACCATCAGCTCAGTCAGAATTGGGAAGGACCTCTCCGAGCCGTTCGAAACTAAACGAGGTTTCAGACAGGGTGACCCCCTATCGTGCGACTTCTTTAATTTGATGCTGGAGAAAATTATACTAGCTGCAGAACTTAACCGCACTGGAACAATATACTATAAAAGCGTGCAATTACTGGCATATGCTGATGACATTGATATCATCGGCCTAAACACCCGAGCTGTTAGTTTCTGCTTACTCCAAGCTGGAAAAAGAAGCGGTAAAGATGGGTTTGATGGTGAATGAGGACAAAACGAAGTACCTGCTGTCATCGAGCAAAGAGTCAGCGCATATGCGCCTTGGCAACCACGCTACTGTTGGCAGCCATAATTTCGAAATAGTAAAAGACTTCGTTTATTTGGGAACCAGCATCAACATTAGCAACAACATCAGCACTGAAATCCAGCGAAGAATCAATCTTGCCAATAAATGCTACTTTGGACTAGGTAGGCAATTGAAAAGTAAAGTCCTCTCTCGGCGAACGAAAATCATACTGTACAAGTCACTTATCGTACCCAGTCCTGCTATATGGGGCAGAAGCATGGACCATGACAACAGCAGATGAAGCGGCTTTGGGAGTGTTCGAGAGAAAAGTTCTTCGAAAGATTTATGGACCTCTACGCGTTGGCGATGGCGAGTACCGAAGAAGATTTAATGATGAGCTGTACGAGCTATACGCAGACATCAACATAGTCCAGCGAATTAAAACGCAGCGGCTGCGCTGGCTAGGCCATGTTATGCGAATGAAAGATGATGCTCCGGCCAAGAAAGTGTTTCTATCGGAACCCGCCTATGGAAGCAGAGGTAGAGGGCGGCCCCCACTCCGTTGGAAGGACCAGGTGGAAAACGATTTAAACTCCCTTGGTGTGACCAATTGGCGCCGGTTGGCGGAGCGAAGGAGCGACTGGCGCGCCTTGTTGGACGGCCATAACCGTTTAGACGGTTAAGCGCCAATTAAGTAAGTAAGTAAGTAAGTACATCAAATAATAATGTATAAAGGGCTCAACATACATATTTGTGTCTATGTAGTGTATTGAGCAAATACTTATAAGTAAAGGTACATACAATTCAATATAAATAATAATGTATAAAGGGCTCAACATACATATTTGTGTCTATGTAGCGTATTGAGTAAATACTTATAAGTAAAGGAACATACAATTCAATATAAATTCATTTAAATTCATTTTTTTTTGGAAAAAAAGATATGGTTCGCTGAGGACGTCTGCGACAGCGCTCAGCCAGGCATGATTTGTTGTGTGTGGTAGGAAATAGGGCGGTTGATCATAAGCAGTTTAGCGATTCGGGCGTTAGAAGAAGGTTTGGAATAAGCGGAATTCCCCAAAACTCGTTACAATTGGTGTCAGAAGAGGAATTGTTGAATAAATTCCGAAGATTTTGAATACATCTTGGACATGGCAAAGTTGAGTGAACTAAAGATCCAGCAACTGAAAAAGGAGTTGGAGAACCGTGGATTGAATATAACCGGCAATAAGATCGAACTTCAAGCACGGCTACGAGAGGTAAAGGAGTTGCAAGGAATTAATGTGGACGAATATATCTTTCATCCTGATGAGGACGAGACATTAACAAAATTGGAAGATAAGAATGGAAGTCCGATTCCAGTCGCAAGCGGCGGGAATAATGCGATATTAGCTTTGTTATCACAGGTATCGACAAAGACGGAAACCCAGGAATCACGTATAACAGAAAGTATAACATCCAGGATGGAAGCATAGGAGGCCCGCATTTCAGAAATGTCATCGCAAAAGTCATATCAAGTGGAATAGCAGGAGACACGCATAACATCGAAGATTGAAACACAATTGGAAGAACAGAAGACATACATATATGGCATCTCAACTGGAAGCGCAAGAGGCACATATATCTGAAATGTCGGCACAAATTTCAGAACAGGTATTATCGGAGCTCTTTAGGAAACTGGAAGAGCAGGATGCAAAAATTTTACAACTCGAGGACAAAATTGATGCCGAGATTGGATCGTTAAAAGGTCGTATGAAGCAGTTACAACTAAATCGCCCAGCTGTTCCAGCAAGCAATCCGAAGGTAAAAACTTCATCTTTTCACGGTTCTGTTCCTTTCCATGTCTTTAAGCTACAATTTGAGAAGACGTCAGCAGTGAACAACTGGAATGCGGTCGATTAAGTTGCTGCACTGTTCGTGGCATTGAAAGGGCCTGCAGCTGAAATCTTACAGACAATTCCAGAGTACGGCGGAACAGCTATGAAACACTGATGGGCGCACTAGACCAAATGGAGTTACTGAACCGCTTGCAGAGGCCTGGTGAACCATAGCAAGAGTTTGCGTCGGATGTTGAAAGGCTGGCACATTTAGCCAATGCGGAATACACCGATACGGTAAAAATCCAGAGCTTAGTTAATGGAATACGCGATATCAAAACGAAGCGAGCAACATACGCAAACCCAAAACCTATATTCACAGAAACGGAATCACATGCTCTGATTCAGGAAACAGCATCGCTTCTGTGTAAGCCAGCGTTCAAAGCACGCCGTGTGGAGGTAGAACGGCCAGACTGGGTGAACACAATATCGGAATCACTGAAAGGATCGCAAAGGCGGAGTGAAGGTGTTATCAAATGCTTCAAATGCGGGAAGCCAAGTCACATTGCACGTCATTACGATGCTTTCAATACCATGGGTTGTCTTAAGAACAAAGCTGGAGGAGATGAGCAAGTGCGAGTCAGATGTAAAGATCGAGAGCTAGCTCCAGCTATTGAATGTCCTGTGATATCTGTATCACAAATCGGAAGGAAATCGAGCAGTCTTACCGTCAGAGGAAATGTGGATGGCAAAGAACGTGTTCTGACTATAGATACGGGCACATCTCATTCCTTAATTCCATCTGATTTGGTCAACAAGAGAGTAAAGCCATTAACTGGAGCAAGGTTGCGTACGGTCACTGGCGAGTATAACCAAGTCCAGGGAGTAGTGATATGTGAAGTCTTAATTGGAAGGGTCACGGTTCTACACAAATTCGTTGTGGCGGAGATCGTTGATGAAGTCATATTGGTAGTGGACTTCATAGTTGACCATGACATCAGGATCGATATGCAGAAAAGGATTATGAACTATAAGAAAAAGGATGCGTCACATCACTTCAGCTTGGAGAAAGGGTTCAGCAGTAAGCGAGTGCTGTTGGCAGAGATTCGACAAAAACAACAAAAGTCAAAGGCAGCAGATCGGGCAAGGGTTGATGGAAAGAATCAGCCAAACATCTCAAAGCTGAAAGTACCTGCGAGAAAAACACTGGCATTGACAAACCATAATGGACGCAGTAAAACGAACGAAAGAATTTCCCAGAAAGAATGCAAAGTTGGTTTCAAGCCAGGGTGCACTACTGTTGTGACCCGTTAAGACGATACCTACTAATGATGCAAAGTCAATCCGTCAAGATCAAGTTCTGCGAATTAGTTCATTGGCCAAACAACAGAGTGTGAGGGAACGGTCCAGGATAATGAGTAGTAGGATGAACACAGGTACGACATTTCCTGGATGGAGATTTGGTACTGCTATACAACCCTCACTGGCGGAAAGATGTTCCATCCAAATTTTGGTGCACATGGGAAGGCCCGTACAAAGTTGTGAAGAAAATCAGTGATACCATCTACGGCATACAAACCCTTGGGAAACCACGAAATAAAAGGGTGGTTAATTAGAGAGGCTAGCAGCGGTTAGATCGAGAGATTTGTTTGATCGGGACTATCAGACTTAGGTGGAGGGCAGTGTGACGAATATTAGCATCACTAAGCCGATACTAAGCAGCCACTCGTATGTACGTAAACAAATCAATCATCATTTACACACATGCATACAAAGAAGCTGAGACACTCACAAACGCATGTCATCATCAGCCGAAGTAGTACTCAGAGTATAAAAGCAGCGCAGGCTGGGGCATGACTAACCAGTTTAGAGTTAAGCACGCTATTGGTTGTGAAGTATAAGTGTTATTGCGAGGTACTCTCAAAGTAGTCTTATAAAGTCCATTTTGCATTACTGAATATTGGAGTTGTTTATTCAACAGTTTAGCGATTCGAACGTTAGCACAAGGTTTGGAATAATCAGTATTCTCCAAAATTCGTTACAATATATTAATAATAATAAAAATCTGCTCTTGAAATATTTGAATATGCTTGAGAAAAATTGCAAAAAGCATCCCTCTATACGGGACACTAGTCAGTCAGGTGAAACTTCGCGGAAACTATTAATACTTACAAAAAAATAATTAAAAACAAGTTTTTAAGTTAAGCGGTTTTATTGGAAACAATACTTACATGAAGTAATAATAATACTAAAAGCTAGAAAATAATTAGGTAGGTCCTAGGTACTAGTCATCACACTCCTCATCAATTTAGGGCGTTGATCAGACAATTAGATAAAGGCGTTGGGCGCGTGAAATTTATAAAAATGTGAGTGTGATGACTAGTACCTAGGACCTACCAAATTATTGTCTAGCTTTTGGGATTATTATTACTTCATGTAAGTATTGTTTTCAACCGCTTAACTTCAATTTTTTTTTAATTATTTTATTTTCAAGTTTTTAGTCTTTATTTAATTGCCTATAATTTCTCTATCTATTTTTTCAATTAGTGACTCATTATTACACGGACTCTTTCCTGACAATTTGTTACAACTATGTCCTCAATACATAATCCTTCCAAAGGCTTTACTCGACTCATAGGTCTCTTTCTATTCTTGTATGTATTATGCGTTCCACAGATACGATTTTTTTGAATATCTCGATCCTTTCGCCGCCTAGCGGCGATTTTTCACAGGCCGTTTTCTATTCATGTATGTATTATGTGTTCCAAATATGAAAAAATCAGACCACAATACGATTTATTTGAATATCTCGATCCTTGCGTCACCTGGCGGCTTTTTTTTCATAGGCCTCTTTCTACTCTTGTATGTATTATGCTTTCCAAATCTGAGCCAAATCGGACCACAAATACGCTTTTTCTGAATATCTGGATACTTGCGCCACCTAGCGGCGCTTTCTGTTCATGTATGTATTATGTGTTCCAAATATGAAACAAGTAAGGAAGGTTAAGTTCGGGTGTAACCGAACATTACATACTCAGTTGAGAGCTATGGTGGCGACATAAGAGAAAATAACCATGTAGAAAAATGAACCGAGGGTAACCCTGGAATGTGTTTGTATGACATGTGTATCAAATGAAAGATATTAAAGAGTATTTCAAGAGGGAGTGGGCCATAGTTCTATAGGTGGAGGCCATTTAGGGATATCGCCATAAAGGTGGATCAGGGTTGACTCTAGAATTTGTTTGTACGATATGGGTATCAAATGAAAGGTGTTAATGAGTATTTTTAAAAGGGAGTGATCCTTATTTCCATAGGTGGACGCCGTTTCGAGATATCGCTATAAAGGTGTGTAGCATTAAGCGTCATGCCCACATATGCAATACATTTGCGGCATTACGCATCATGAACTTCTATGCCAATACATTTTAGTAATAGCATAATCATATTACAATATTATACAACATAAATTATTGACCTAACACAGCGGTTAGCTAACATCAATGGAATGCCGAATATGAAACCCTTGTCAGTTTACAAATAATAAATTCTGCTTATTGTAAATTTTAGTTTGTCACCAAAATATTTACATACAACCAATAATGTGAATTAACCAAACATTTAACATGAATATCGATTTGCTGACATTGCATACAAATTTACATATATGCATAGCATGCAAACAAATCTACATGTATGCAGACTATGCATACAACTCTACATGTCGGCATACCATGCATACAAATCTACATGTATGCATACCATGTATACAAATCTACATATATGTGTAGCGTGCATACAAATCTACATGTATGCAGACTATGCATACAAATCTACATGTATGCTTAGTGTTAATGCAAATGTACATATTTTTAGTTTATTAGTATTAGGATAATTACGAATGTGTAGGTTAAGAAATTATCAATAAAAGAGAAAGAATTTTTTCAATAAAATTAATGATTGGCTGACATTCAACCACTAAACATTCCTTTTTTAATTCAAACATTTCATGGCGATCCTGCCAGCCTGATCTTCAATTAGCTGAGAATTTGCTCTTAAGCAAAATTCGCTAGATCTTGCTGGAGGAAGATCCTGCCAGTTCAGATCAAAAATTAGCACAACTGCTAAAAAAGATCTGACTGAGAGAGGCGATACGGAATCGAGCATAGGAGACAGATATACCAAATGGAGTTACTGAACCGCTTCCAGAGGCCTGGTGAACCATTGCAAGAGTTTGCGTCGGATGTTGAAAGGCTGGCACATTTAGCCAATGCGGAATACATATTTTTAGTTTATTAGTATTAGGATAATTATGAATGTGTAGGTTAAGAAATTATCTATAAAAGAGAAAGAATTTTTTCAATTAAATTAATGATTGGCTGACATTCAACCACTAAACATTCCTTTTTTAATTCAAACATTTCATGGCGATCCTGCCAGCCTGATCTTCAATTAGCTGAAAATTTGCTCTTAAGCAAAATTCGCTAGATCTTGCTGGAGGAAGATCCTGCCAGTTCAGATCAAAAAATTAGCACAACTGCTAAAAAATATCTGACTGACGAGAGATTGTGACCATTTTTAAACACTTAAAAAGTTTTTACACAAAAAAAAAGGAGGATAAAGAAAACAAACGGTACTACTATGTGGCACCAGTAAAGATCAGAATTCTAACAAGGGGAAGCCTTTTCGGCAAAGATTCGATAAAAAACGGAACATTTCACCAGTGAAGATTGCAATTTTAACAAAGGAAGCCTTTTCGGCAAAGATTCGATAAAAACGGATCAGCAAGCGAGCATAGAAGGAGTGGAATACAAATTAGCAGCCAAACAGGATCGGAGGATATCTTGACCATTGGCGGCGTACCAGCAATATAAGTATATATAAATGTAAGGCGCGATAACCTCCGAAGAGATCTAAGGCCGAGCTTCTCTTCCAATTTGCGTCGTGCTCCTCTTGATTTTTCCCTACAAATTGGCCGGACGGGACCTACATGTTTTATGCCGACTCCGAACGGCATCTGCAAGGCAGATGAGTTTCACTGAGAGCTTTTCATGGCAGAAATACAATCGGAGCGCTTGCCAGACACTGCCGAGGGGCGACCCCGCTTAGAAAAATTTTCTTCTAATTGAAAAATCTTATTTCTAAAATTTTGATGTTGCTTTGCCCGGGAGTTGAACCCAGGGCATACGGTGTGATAGGCGGAGCACGCTACCATCACACCACGGTGGCCGCCATATAAGTATAAAAAATTAGAAATAAATTGGGCGGCCTTTATGGACGCTAAACTATTAGCAAAAACGAAAGTTTTTGCCTAGGATAAATAGGACTTGCAAAAAAAAAGAAAAAAAATATACCTAATGTATAAAGCTACTTTTTCAAAATTTAAAAAAAAAGTGTGTGAAAAAAAAATAGAAGTAGGAAGAATATATATGAACAAATTTTTTTTAATTTGAAAAAAAAGAAAAAAAAGCTCAGTTATCTCTTTAGTATGCAAGAAATAGAAACGGAAGAAGAATTTCACAGAATTTTTAAAAAGTGTGAAGACACTATAAGAGAATTCATAAAAATTTCTGAGGAAGTTCTTAGAACACGTAACGCCACTAAACAAGGTCCGACACCAATTACTATAGAAGAGTATTGGCGACGGAACCAGTCTATAAAAACAGAAGAAATACCCAAAATACCTACCCCAAAAATCCGAAAAAGAAAACGGGGAGGTAAACAATTTAAAATAAAGAAAAAGATAGCTGAGACCTTTAAACAATTAAATTTAATAACAAATACCGAGTATAGGTTAAAATAAAAAAGAAAATTAGAGAATTGAGAAACAAAAAATTAAAAATAACTTTTTGACTAAATTGGAATGCCAGCTAAATACTGGGAACACCCCATTGCATGGGAAGATCAAGTAATTATAAATAAAGAAAAGAGAGATTATGAAAAACAGCTTCTATGGTTGAAACCATTTTGGAAGAAAATAGGTATGCAGAGGGAACCTACAATAGAAGATGTAAAAACCCTACAAAAGGCAAGAAGAAATAGCTAGGATGTTACGAATGGTCTTCTCAAATGAAAAATAAATTTAAAAAAAAATTACGAATTTTAGAATTAAAACATAATACTAAGTCATATATTGGTTGACAAATAAATAAATAAATAAAACCTTAATACAAATTTTCTTCATTAATTTTTAAAAATGGCATGGTGGAAAACTATATTAAATGGTATACTAATAGGTATTGCAGGTACGAAGTTGGTAAGGAAAATACAGAAAACAATGTCGAAAATAAATTGGTCAAGTACGAACCAAAAGCAATTACTGAAAATAAAGGAGAAATCTCCGATAAATGGTTATCTATTTTTGTTTGTGTAACTACATTTTTGATTGTCGCAATTGCAATTCTAATAAAAAATTATATAAAAAACAAATTGAGACAATTAAATAATGTACAAAGAGTTTAAAGGAAATTTCAAAGAGAAATGAATACATGGCAAAAAATCCATAATAAATTAACAGAAGAAAAATTAAAAGCTGATAAATCATACAAATGCATAAACAAAAATATTACCATAAAAACAGAAACGATAGCAAAACATTTGAACATAATTTTAGAAGCCTTAAATGTTATAAAAGAATTGATCAGTAAAGTAAATCACATACTTACTAACGATCACCAAAAAGACCCCTAGCGGGTTAGGGGGGGTCAGAATATACCCGCGGTAGGTATGCCTGTCGTAAGAGGCGACTAAAATACCAGATTCAAGGGGCTGTGTAGCGCAACCCTGCAGGTTGCCAGCGCAACATATAGCTTCTCCAAACCCAATTGTCAACCTCACCTATCCGCGGCGAATCCTGTTTCACTAACAGACGAGGCTCTGGCGACCCTGAGCTCCTTATGGAACTTTGGGTTGGGGAGGGAGGGGATGGCCTGAAGGTTTAATGTGGCCACATAAATCGTTCCCGAGATGGTCGGGCCAGCACCTTAATGGTGCTGTGGTACCGGAGCGTACCGGATCTGTATCCGGCAAAGGACCATCACATCGATAACACTCCCCAAAGCCTTCGGGGAGCAACCTTATCGCTACAACAACAACAACAACAACAACATCACTTAAAAGAGGCTCAACAAATTTTTTCACTAGTACGGGATAAATTAGTATCTTCATTAGCAAGATATAACATCGAAATCCCCGTACCAACTACTACAGAAGAAAGTTTCCAAATTGATTTTAACTCCGTTCTAACTGAACCTTCAAGAAACCGTACCCCTTCACCATCATTTAGTCAAAGCTCATCAGTGGAAGAACAAAAACCACTGCATAACCGACTCATAAACGTCACAGTGGCACAAACAGTAGTAGAGTTCATCAAAACTGCCTCATCAGTGCTGGCAGAGTTTGATGGCAAGCCTGAAAATTTGCACTGTTTCTTGGATGCTCTTGATATTCTAGACCAAATCAAGGATAATCATGAAGCTTTAGCGATAACCATGATAAAGACAAAGCTAAAAGGCACGGCAAGGAACTTCATAAGTGACGAAAATACAATTGCACAAATAAAACAAAAACTAAAAACTACAATAAAGGGAGAATCAGTAGAAGTCTTAACAGCTAAACTCCTGAATATCCAACAACGCAGCAAAACTGCAAACCAGTATACTGCCGAAATCGAAAAAATCACTAGATCATTGGACGGAGCTTATATTTCGGATGGACTTAACCCAGACTTAGCAACGAGATATTCGACGCAAGCAGCAGTAAAGGCCATGTGTAAGGACTGCTCCAATGATAAAGTGAAAATGATTATGCAAGCGGGAACGTTCAGAACAATGAACGACGCAATTTCAAAATTCACAAACAGCTGCACAGAAATCACAGGCAACTCGAATACAATTTTAAACATTCATCAACAAAACCAATACCGGAGTAATTTCCGTGGAGGTTACCAAAGTAACAGCTATGGAGGTTACCGAGGTAGGAGATTTAGATACCAGCCAAGATTTAATAACAACTTTAGAGGAAATAACAACAATAACAATTCCCAAAGAAGATCACAAATCCAAAATAACAATAGAGAGTACAATCAGACACGTAACGTGCGAAATTGTACCCAGCAGGAAAACCAAGAAACTCCACTTCAAAATCAGTAGATAGGAAAATATGTGTACTAAATCTACACTTAAATAGTTATATATCTACAAAAACATCATTAAATAACTCTATTTCAAATTTTTTAGTAGACACAGGTGTAGATATCTCCATAATTAAAAAGAATTAAATACTTAATTATACAGAAATAAATACAGAACAAATAACAGACCTAAATGGCATTGGTCAAGGTATAACCAGTACATTAGGCACAATTAAAGCTGATTTTCAAATTTATCATAAATTTCACGTCGTAGAAGACGACTTCCCAATACCGTGCGATGGTATAATAGGTTTGGACTTTATAAAGAAATATAATTGTATTCTACATTATGGCAAAACAGAGGATAAACTAATCCTAAGACCATATGATTTTCCCCAAACAATCACGATGTGCCTAACAAATTATCTGTCTGCTAACACAATTACGATCCCTGCTAGATCTGAAGTCATTAGACAAGTAACAGTAAACACTGATAATAAAACCATCTTCATACCCCATCAACAATTATCTGAAGGCATTTTCATAGCGAACACAATTACAAATAAAGATCAAACTTTTGTCAGAATTATAAACACCACACATAAAAACACAACTATTCAAAATTACAAAATACATACTGAAAATTTAGATGGCTACAATTTAATTAAAACAAACACACACAATAAACAGAGTAATGACACAGAAAAGTTAAAAAGATTAACTAAAAATTTCCCAAAATTTGCTAATTCACAATTAACCTCATTATGCACAGAATTCATAGACATATTTGCACTGGAAACAGAACCAATTTCCTCTAATAATTTTTACAAGCAAAAATTACACATGAAAGATGACACACCAGTATACATAAAAAACTATAGATTGCCCGAGACACAAAAAGGGGAAATAAGCAAACAGGTTAATAAATTGATCGAAGGTGACATTATAGAACCCTCAATATCAGAGTATAACAGCCCAATTTTACTGGTACCTAAAAAATCACTACCAGGTAATACTGAAAAAAGATGGAGACTGGTAGTTGACTACAGACAAGTAAATAAAAAACTAGCAGCGGATAAATTCCCACTTCCAAGAATTGATGATATTTTAGACCAACTTGGAAGAGCAAAATATTTTTCATGCCTTGACCTTATGTCAGGT